>JBBWSE010000014.1:2965000-2975000 GCA_038430175.1 Ficus hirta | reverse complement strand
AGAGCTCGAACTAAAAGATTCAAACAAGAGTTGAATGACTTAGTCCAAAAAGTTCTACATCAAGAAGAGAGCATGTTCACTACTGATGGTGACCAACGATTGATTTTACTCATCAAATTTGACCCGGAAGAGAGCCAAGATTGATGTGGACGTTTTATTTTCCAACGTTGAATTGGACGTAATTTTCCAACAAAGAATCAAGTCAAGATAACGTTTTCAAGAGTTCACAAAGTTCAAAATTCAAAACGAGATCTGATTAAGATTTGATTTCTTTGTAATCTGATTTTTAATTTTAAGTTTTAGTTTAAAATTTGAATTTAGGTATATTTTTAATTCCGAATTTATTTAGTTAAATTTGATTTTTTTATGTTTTTTATTCAAGTTTATCTTTAAGGGTAGATTAGGAATTTTACAAATTGTAACTTTGCCTATTTAAGGCTGACTTCAGATGATGGAAATAAGATTTTGATGTTTATTCATATTGTGAGTTTTTTTCTTCTTGAGTTCTTGAAGAAACTTATTCGAACTTATCAAGGATTCCTTGTGGCGTTCAAATCGACTTATCAAACGGACTTCCATAACCGTTTGTGGCGTCTTCACCATACCAAGGTTCTTGCTTCGCTAAGCAACAGGTCGCGGTTTCCATCAAACTTGAAAGATCTTGGGTTGTCGTTCCCAGATTTGGTATCGGGTTTCGTCACGTTGTTGGCGTGGTTCGTATCAGATGCGCTCAAGAAGTTGAAACGGTCCGTCTCCTCGTGGAAGCAACTTTAAGCACCTTTGATTCGGAAACCTTTCCTTGCGCATATGCAACCAAACCCAATCATCGGGCTCAAAAATAAGCTTACGATGCCCTTTATTGGCTTGTTTAACATATTGCTCCGTTCTCCGCTCGATGTTGAGCCTCGCTTTCTCATGTATCTTGATACGAACCTCGGCAACAACGTGACGAAACCCGATACCAAATCTGGAAACAACAACCCAAGATCTTTCAAGTTTGATGGAAACCGCGACCCGTTGTGATACGAACCACACCAACAACGTTACAAAACCCGATACCAAATCTGGAAACGACAACCCAAGATCTTTCAAGTTTGATGGAAACCGTGACCCGTTGCCTAGCGAAGCAAGAACCTTGGTATGATGAAGACCCCACAAACGGTTGTGGAAGTCTGTTTGATAAGTCGATTTGAACGCCACAAGGAATCCTTGATAAGTTCGGATAATTTTCTTCAAGAACTCAAGCAGAATAATTCACAATATGAATAAACATCAAAATCTTGTTTCCATCATCTGAGATCAGCCTTATATAGGCATAGTTATAATTTGTAAAATTCCTAATCTACCCTTAAGGATAAACATGCCTAAAACCATAACAAAAAAAGATCAGATTTATCTAAGAAATTCGGAGTTAAAGATATAACAAAATTCAAATTTTAAACTAAAACTTAAAATTCAAATAGGATTACAAAAAATCAAATCTTGATCAGATCTTCTAAACTTCGTGAATTTCGTTTTGAATCTTGATCTTCTTGAAAACTTGAAAACATAATCTTGACCTGATTCTTTGTTGGGAAAAACGTCCTAATAAGCTAGGATATGCAAATTGGCGATGCAATGGCTTAATGGAAATGTATGGCTGATTGGCTCTCTTCCGGATGAACTTTGATGAGTAAAATCAGCTTTTGCTCACCCTCAGTAGTGAACACGCTCTCGTTTTATTGTAGAACTCTCCGGACTAAGTTATTTAGCTCTTTTTTGAATCTTTTAGCTCGAGCCCACATCACCGGACTAACTGGAACTTGAATGAAAGTATTCCTAGCAGCCTTGATGTCCTCATCAAGACCTCAACCCATTGCGTCAACAAAAACAAGAACCTTGGTATATTTAACATCAACTCATTATTTAATGCGAAACAAGAACCTCGGTATAAGGAAGACACCACAAACGGTAGTGGAAATCCGTTTGATAAGTTGACAGTGAACGCCATGAAAAATTCCGATAAGTTCGAATGGTTCGTCAAATAACCCAAAGAGAAAATTCTCTTACATTTCTGAACAATTACTTCAAAAACTACCATTAGCTTCAGACCATGCCTTTTTATAGGTTGCTAGGTACTATTCTCTTTTCCTAATTTATTCTCTAATAAATTCAGTTCTGACAAAAAGACGTTGCTTCTTCAATTACATGGTTGAACTTGAATTATATTTACTATTTGGGCTCTATTTGTTGATTCCACATATGTAGACTTGCCATCCTCTATCACAATGTGTTGTGCTAAAGTATTTAAAACCTCCTTGAACCTCTTTGCACGTGCTCTTGTAACTGGACCAACAAAACTAGAATCGGATCCTTGACCTTATCATTCCCCTCCGCTTGAAGAGGATTTGCCCTCAAATCGTCACCTGTATCAAAAGGACTTAAATCAGAAACGTTAAAAGTTTCACTAACATTATACTGACCTTGTAAATCCAATTTGTAAGCGTTGTCATTGATGCGCTCAAGAAGTTGAAACGGTCCGTCTCCTCGTGGAAGCAACTTTAAGCACCTTTGATTCGGAAACCTTTCCTTGCGCATATGCAACCAAACCCAATCACCGGGCTTAAAAATAAGCTTACGATGCCCATTATTGGCTTGTTTAACATATTGCTCCGTTCTCCGCTCGATGTTGAGCCTTGCTTTCTCATGTATCTTGATACGAACCTCGCCAACAACGTGACGAAACCCGATACCAAATCTGGAAACAACAACCCAAGATCTTTCAAGTTTGATGGAAACCGCGACCCGTTGTGATACGAACCACGCCAACAACGTTACAAAACCCGATACCAAATCTGGAAACGACAACCCAAGATCTTTCAAGTTTGATGGAAACCGTGACCCGTTGCCTAGCGAAGCAAGAACCTTGGTATGATGAAGACGCCACAAACGGTTGTGGAAGTCTGTTTGATAAGTCGATTGGAACGTCACAAGGAATCCTTGATAAGTTCGGATAATTTTCTTCAAGAACTCAAGAAGAATAATTCACAATATGAATAAACATCAAAATCTTGTTTCCATCATCTGAGATCAGCCTTATGTAGGCATAGTTATAATTTGTAAAATTCCTAATCTACCATTAAGGATAAACATGCCTAAAAACATAACAAAAAAAGATCAGATTTATCTAAGAAATTCGGAATTAAAGATATATCAAAATTCAAATTTTAAACTAAAACTTAAAATTCAAAAAGGATTACAAAAAATCAAATCTTGATCAGATCTTCTAAACTTCTTGAATTTCGTTTTGAATCTTGATCTTCTTGAAAACTTGAAAACATAATCTTGACCTGATTCTTTGTTGGGAAAAACGTCCTAATAAGCTAGGATATGCAAATTGGCGATGCAATGGCTTAATGGAAATGTATGGCTGATTGGCTCTCTTCCGGATCAACTTTGATGAGTAAAATCAGCTTTTGCTCACCCTCAGTAGTGAACACCCTCTCCCCTGACATTTGAAACACCTAATCTCACTATTACGAATTGAAGTAGGGGCTGATTTACCTTGAGAGGCAGTAGTAATGGTGGCTGGTTTGGGTTCAGGTTTGCTCTTGGACGTGGACTGGTTTTCCTCTTTCTTTGGGTAGCTTGACCTCCATGGCGCTGCGCTTGAAGTTTGTGGTAATGGCCTTGGCCGTGTACCTCCCCTCTTCAGTTGCCTCTCAACCTTGATTGCCATATGCACCAAATCCTCCAATTCCACATAATGGTGCAGCTCGATGGTGTTAGCAATCTCTCGGTTTAAACCATTCAAAAATCTGGCCATTGTCGCCTCCCGATCCTCCTCCACGTTGGCTCTAATCATAGCCATCTCCATCTCTTTATAATACTCATCAACGCTTCGGTTACCTTGATAGAGGCCTTGCAGCTTAAGGTATAGATCTCGGTAGTAGTGACTTGGTACAAATCTTCGTCTCATTACTCTCTTCATCTCATCCCAAGTTTCAATAGGACGTTCTCCGTTCCGCCTCCTATTGATGCACAACTGGTCCCACCATACAATAGCATAATCAGTAAATTCAATTGCGGCAAGTTTTACCTTCTTTATTTCGGAGTAGTTGTGACAATCGAAAACCAACTCCATCTTCTTTTCCCACTCGAGGTATGCTTCGGGATCACTTTTTCCTTGAAACGCGGGAATTTTCATCTTGATACTTCCCATGTTATTATCCACCCAGTTCCTAGCTTCTCTATCGCGGCCATATCTCCTATGGCTGCCCACGGACATCCTATCAAACTCCTCCTCTAAATTGTCGCCTTCAAATTCACCAACTTCCTCAATTTCCCTTTGATGTAACCTGTTCCTCCTTGGGGCGTTCGGAACAAATGGTTGCTGTTCTCGTTGTGTTCCCTCTTCTACCCTATCCAACCTCTCATGTATATGCTCCAACTCCACCCTCATCATCCGTCTCATCTCCCCCAATAACGCTTGCATTTGCAGGTTTGGAAGATTGGTTGGTGGAAGCTCTTCGTTTGTATTCTTCTCTTGATCTTGCGACATGATTGAAATCTGCAAACAAGGTTAGAACTGTATGGAAAAAAAAAATAAAAAATAAAAAAAGGACCTCACTACACTCCCTCACGTGTTTCGCTCGAAGAATAATTTACTCAATTTCACTCGTGTTTCACTCAAGTTAATTGGCTTTTACCCTCTAACACGCTCACACGCTCTGCCTTTTTCCACTCGTATTCTTCTTTTTGTTCTTTCAAAACTAATCGAACAATAATAATAAGCATTCAAGCAGCAATTCGAACGAGGACTAAACCAAACGGATCAAATTTTAATCGCGGAAATTTTTTTTTTTTTTTTTTCGGATTTATAATCTCTGGGAGCCTAATTCAAGATTCTAGGTTTTGTAATCCTTATGGGAGTCGAATTTGCTTTTTTTTTTTTTTTTTTTTTAAATCCTAGTAGAACTCAATCTCAAAGCTAGTAATTCAACTCTGAATCAAACACTAATATCACAGATTTAAGGAGAGAACAAACGGATTTAGTATAGCAAAAAAAAAAAAATTTTTTTTTTTTCGTTTTTTTTTTTGTTGTTTATAACTCTAATGATTGCAGGAAAACGAATTGAAAGAGCAATCCAAACAAGAACAAGAATCAAAATCAAAGGATAAGAAATCAGATAATTGATTTTTTTTTTTTTTAAACAGTATTCCGAATTTTTTTTTTTCTCTTTTTGGACGAATTTTAGAAAAGAAAAAGAAGAAAAGGATAGGCAAACCGGAGAAACCTAGGCTCTGATACCAACTGATACGAACCACGCCAACAAAGTGACGAAACCCGATACCAAATCTGGAAACGGCAACCCAAGATCTTTCATGTTTGATGGAAACCGCGACCCGTTGCTTAGCGAAGCAAGAACCTTGGTATGGTGAAGACGCCACAAACGGTTATGGAAGTCCGTTTGATAAGTCGATTTGAACGCCACAAGGAATCCTTGATAAGTTCGAATAAGTTTCTTCAAGAACTCAAGAAGAATAACTCACAATATGAATAAACATCAAAATCTTATTTCCATCATCTGAAGTCAGCCTTAAATAGGCAAAGTTACAATTTGTAAAATTCCTAATCTACCCTTAAAGATAAACTTGAATAAAAAACATAAAAAGATCAAATTTATCTAAACAAATTCGGAATTAAAAATATACCTAAATTCAAATTTTAAACTAAAACTTAAAATTAAAAATCAGATTACAAAGAAATCAAATCATAATCAGATCTCGTTTTGAATTTTGAACTTTGTGAACTCTTGAAAACGTAATCTTGACTTGATTCTTTGTTGGAAAATTACGTCCAATTCAACGTTGGAAAATAAAACGTCCACATCAATCTTGGCTCTCTTCCGGGTCAAATTTGATGAGTAAAATCAATCGTTGGTCACCATCAGTAGTGAACATGCTCTCTTCTTGATGTAGAACTTTTTGGACTAAGTTATTCAACTCTTGTTTGAATCTTTTAGTTCGAGCTCTAGTCATCGGACCAACTGGAACTTGAATCGGTTCGTGAGAATTCCATTGAGCTTTGATGTCCTCATCAATTTAGCTCTTTTTTGAATCTTTTAGCTCGAGCCCTCGTCACCGGACTAACTGGAACTTGAATGAAAGTATTCCTAGCAGCCTTGATGTCCTCATCAAGACCTCAACCCATTGAGTCAACAAAAACAAGAACCTTGGGATATTTAACATCAACTCATTATTTAATGCGAAACAAGAACCTCGGTATAAGGAAGACACCACAAACGGTAGTGGAAATCCATTTGATAAGTTGATAGTGAACGCCATGAAAAATTCCGATAAGTTCGAATGGTTCGTCAAATAACCCAAAGAGAAAATTCTCTTACATTTCTGAATAATTACTTCAAAAACTACCATTAGCTTCAGAACATGCCTTTTTATAGGCTGCTAGGTACAATTCTCTTTTCCTAATTTATTT
Organism: Ficus hirta; assembly: GCA_038430175.1. Lineage (NCBI taxonomy): Eukaryota > Viridiplantae > Streptophyta > Magnoliopsida > Rosales > Moraceae > Ficus > Ficus hirta. The sequence continues at coordinate 2,968,522 of JBBWSE010000014.1, read as the reverse complement.
TCTAATAAATTCAGTTCTGACAAAAATACGTGGCTTCTTCAATTACATGGCTGAACTTGAATTATATTTACTATTTGGGCTCTATTTGTTGATTCCACATATGTAGACTTGCCATCCTCTATCACAATGTGTTGTGCTAAAGTATTTAAAACCTCCTTGAACCTCTTTCCACGTGCTCTTGTAACTGGACCAACAAAACTAGAATCGGATCCTTGACCTTACCATTTCCCTCCGCTTGAAGAGGATTTGCCCTCAAATCGTTACCTGTATCAAAAGGACTTAAATCAGGAACGTTAAAAGTTTCACTAACATTATACTGACCTTGTAAATCCAATTTGTAAGCGTTGTCATTGATGCGCTCAAGAAGTTGAAACGGTCCGTCTCCTCGTGGAAGCAACTTTAAGCACCTTTGATTCGGAAACCTTTCCTTGCGCATATGCACCCAAACCCAATCACCGGGCTAAAAAATAAGCTTACGATGCCCTTTATTGGCTTGTTTAACATATTGCTCCGTTCTCCGCTCGATGTTGAGCCTTGCTTTCTCATGTATCTTGATACGAACCTCGCCAACAACGTGACAAAACCCGATACCAAATCTGGAAACAACAACCCAAGATCTTTCAAGTTTGATGGAAACCGCGACCCGTTGCTTAGCGAAGCAAGAACCTTGGTACGGTGAAGACGCCACAAACGGTTATGGAAGTCCGTTTGATAAGTCGATTTGAACGCCACAAGGAATCCTTGATAAGTTCGGATAATTTTCTTCAAGAACTCAAGCAGAATAATTCACAATATGAATAAACATCAAAATCTTGTTTTCATCATCTGTGATCAGCCTTATATAGGCATAGTTATAATTTGTAAAATTCCTAATCTACCCTTAAGGATAAACAAGCCTAAAAACATAACAAAAAAAGTTCAGATTTATCTAAGAAATTCGGAATTAAAGATATAACAAAATTCAAATTTTAAACTAAAACTTAAAATTCAAATAGGATTAAAAAAAATCAAATCTTTATCAGATATTCTAAACTTCTTGAATTTCGTTTCGAATCTTGATCTTCTTGAAAACTTGAAAACATAATCTTGACCTGATTTTTTGTTGGGAAAAATGTCCTGATAAGCTAGGATATGCAAATTGGCGATGTAATGGCTTAATGGAAATGTATGGCTGATTGGCTCTCTTCCGGATCTACTTTGACGAGTAAAATCAGCTTTTGCTCACCCTCAGTAGTGAACACGCTCTCGTTTTATTGTAGAACTCTCCGGACTAAGTTATTTAGCTCTTCTTTGAATCTTTTAGCTCGAGCCCTCGTCACCGGACTAACTGGAACTTGAATGAAAGTATTCCTAGCAGCCTTGATGTCCTCATCAAGACCTCAACCCATTGCATCAACAAAAACAAGAACCTTGGTATATTTAACATCAACTCATTATTTAATGCGAAACAAGAACCTCGGTATAAGGAAGACACCACAAACGGTAGTGGAAATCCGTTTGATAAGTTGATAGTGAACGCCATGAAAAATTCCGATAAGTTCGAATGGTTCGACAATTAACCCAAAGAGAAAATTCTCTTACATTTCTGAATAATTACTTCAAAAACTACCATTAGCTTCAGAACATGCCTTTTTATAGGCTGCTAGGTACAATTCTCTTTTCCTAATTTATTCTCTAATAAATTCAGTTCTGACAAAAAGACGTGGCTTCTTCAATTACATGGCTAAACTTGAATTATATTTACTATTTGTGCTCTATTTGTTGATTCCACATATGTAGACTTGCCATCCTCTATCACAATGTGTTGTGCTAAAGTATTTAAAACCTCCTTGAACCTCTTTGCACGTGCTCTTGTAACTGGACCAACAAAACTAGAATCGGATCCTTGACCTTATCATTCCCCTCCGCTTGAAGAGGATTTGCCCTCAAATCGTCACCTGTATCGAAAGGAATTAAATCAGAAACGTTAAAAGTTTCACTAACATTATACTGACCTTGTAAATCCAATTTGTAAGCGTTTGATGAGGACATCAAGGCTCAATGGAATTCTCACGAACCTATTCAAGTTCCAGTTGGTCCGATGACTAGAGCTCGAACTAAAAGATTCAAACAAGAGTTGAATAACTTAGTCCAGAAAGTTCTACATCAAGAAGAGAGCATGTTCACTACTGATGGTGACCAAAGATTGATTTTACTCATCAAATTTGACCCGGAAGAGAGCCAAGATTGATGTGGACATTTTATTTTCCAACAAAGAATCAAGTCAAGATTACGTTTTCAAGAGTTCACAAAGTTCAAAATTCAAAACGAGATCTGATTAAGATTTGATTTCTTTGTAATATGATTTTTAATTTTAAGTTTTAGTTTAAAATTTGAATTTAGGTATATTTTTAATTCCGAATTTATTTAGGTAAATTTGATCTTTTTATGTTTTTTATTCAAGTTTATCTTTAAGGGTAGATTAGGAATTTTACAAATTGTAACTTTGCCTATTTAAGGCTGACTTCAGATGATGGAAATAAGATTTTGATGTTTATTCATATTGTGAGTTTTTTTCTTCTTGAGTTCTTGAAGAAACGTATTCGAACTTATCAAGGATTCCTTGTGGCGTTCAAATCGACTTATCAAACGGACTTCCATCACCGTTTGTGGCGTCTTCACCATACCAAGGTTCTTGCTTCACTAAGCAACGGGTCGCGGTTTCCATCAAACTTGAAAGATCTTGGGTTGTCGTTCCCAGATTTGGTATCGGGTTTCGTCACGTTGTTGGCGTGGTTCGTATCAGTTGGTACCAGAGCCTAGGTTCCTCCGGTTTGCCTATCCTTTTCTTCTTTTCCTTTTCTAAAATTCGTCCAAAAAAAAAAAAATTCGGAATACTGTTTAAAAAAAAAAAAAAATCAATTATCTGATTTCCTATCCTTTGATTTTGATTCTTGTTCTTGTTTGGATTGCTCTTTCAATTCGTTTTCCTGCAATCATTAGAGTTAAAAAAAACGAAAAAAAAAAACGAAAAAAAAAAAAAAAATTTTTTTTGCTACACTAAATCCGTTTGTTCTCTCCTTAAATCTGTGATATTAGTGTTTGATTCAGAGTTGAATTACTTGCTTTGAGATTGAGTTCTACTAGGATTTCAAAAAAAAAAAAAAAAAAAAAAAAAAAAAGCAAATTCGACTCCCATAAGGATTACAAAACCTAGAATCTTGAATTAGGCTCCCAGAGATTATAAATCCGAAAAAATAAAATAAAATTTTCCGCGATTAAAATTTGATCCGTTTGGTTTAGTCCTCGTTTGAATTGCTGCTTGAATGCTTATTATTATTGTTCGATTAGTTTTGAAAGAACAAAAAGAAGAATACGAGTGGAAAAAGGCAGAGCGTGTGAGCGTGTTAGAGGGTAAAAGCCAATTAACTTGAGTGAAACACGAGTGAAATTGAGTAAATTATTCTTCGAGCGAAACACGTGAGGGAGTGTAGTGAGGTCCTTTTTTTTATTTTTTTATTTTTTTCCATACAGTTCTAACCT
>JBBWSE010000014.1:2955000-2960000 GCA_038430175.1 Ficus hirta | reverse complement strand
AGTTTATCTTTAAGGGTAGATTAGGAATTTTACAAATTGTAACTTTGCCTATTTAAGGCTGACTTCAGATGATGGAAATAAGATTTTGATGTTTATTCATATTGTGAGTTTTTTTCTTCTTGAGTTCTTGAAGAAACTTATTCGAACTTATCAAGGATTCCTTGTGGCATTCAAATCGACTTATCAAACGGACTTCCATCACCGTTTGTGGCGTCTTCACCATACCAAGGTTCTTGCTTCGCTAAGCAACGGGTCGCGGTTTCCATCAAACTTGAAAGATCTTGGGTTGTCGTTCCCAGATTTGGTATCGGGTTTCGTCACGTTGTTGGCGTGGTTCGTATCAGCGTTGTCATTGATGCGCTCAAGAAGTTGAAACGGTCCGTCTCCTCATGGAAGCAAATTTAAGCACCTTTGATTCGGAAACCTTTCCTTGCGCATATGCAACCAAACCCAATCACCGGGCTCAAAAATAAGCTTACGATGCCCTTTATTGGCTTGTTTAACATATTGCTCCGTTCTCCGCTCGATGTTGAGCCTTGCTTTCTCATGTATCTTGATATGAACCTCGCCAACAACGTGACGAAACCCGATACCAAATCTGGAAACAACAACCCAAGATCTTTCAAGTTTGATGGAAACCGCGACCCGTTGTGATTCGAACCACGCCAACAACGTTACAAAACCCGATACCAAATCTGGAAACGACAACCCAAGATCTTTCAAGTTTGATGGAAACCGTGACCCGTTGCCTAGCGAAGCAAGAACCTTGGTATGATGAAGACGCCACAAACGGTTGTGGAAGTCTGTTTGATAAGTCGATTTGAACGCCACAAGGAATCCTTGATAAGTTCGGATAATTTTCTTCAAGAACTCAAGAAGAATAATTCACAATATGAATAAACATCAAAATCTTGTTTCCATCATCTGAGATCAGCCTTATATAGGCATAGTTATAATTTGTAAAATTCCTAATCTACCCTTAAGGATAAACATGCCTAAAACCATAACAAAAAAAGATCAGATTTATCTAAGAAATTCAGAGTTAAAGATATAACAAAATTCAAATTTTAAACTAAAACTTAAAATTCAAATAGGATTACAAAAAATCAAATCTTGATCAGATCTTCTAAACTTCGTGAATTTCGTTTTGAATCTTGATCTTCTTGAAAACTTGAAAACATAATCTTGACCTGATTCTTTGTTGGGAAAAACGTCCTAATAAGCTAGGATATGCAAATTGGCGATGCAATGGCTTAATGGAAATGTATGGCTGATTGGCTCTCTTCCGGATCAACTTTGATGAGTAAAATCAGCTTTTGCTCACCCTCAGTAGTGAACACGCTCTCGTTTTATTGTAGAACTCTCCGGACTAAGTTATTTAGCTCTTTTTTGAATCTTTTAGCTCGAGCCCTCGTCACCGGACTAACTGGAACTTGAATGAAAGTATTCCTAGCAGCCTTGATGTCCTCATCAAGATCTCAACCCATTGCGTCAACAAAAACAAGAACCTTGGTATATTTAACATCAACTCATTATTTAATGCGAAACAAGAACCTCGGTATAAGGAAGACACCACAAACGGTAGTGGAAATCCGTTTGATAAGTTGATAGTGAATGCCATGAAAAATTCCGATAAGTTCGAATGGTTCGTCAAATAACCCAAAGAGAAAATTCTCTTACATTTCTGAATAATTACTTCAAAAACTACCATTAGCTTCAGAACATGCCTTTTTATAGGTTGCTAGGTACAATTCTCTTTTCCTAATTTATTCTCTAATAAATTCAGTTCTGACAAAAAGACGTGGCTTCTTCAATTACATGGCTGAACTTGAATTATATTTACTATTTGGGCTCTATTTGTTGATTCCACATATGTAGACTTGCCATCCTCTATCACAATGTGTTGTGCTAAAGTATTTAAAACCTCCTTGAACCTCTTTGCACGTGCTCTTGTAACTGGACCAACAAAACTAGAATCGGATCCTTGACCTTATCATTCCCCTCCGCTTGAAGAGGATTTGCCCTCAAATCGTCACCTGTATCAAAAGGACTTAAATCAGAAACGTTAAAAGTTTCACTAACATTATACAGACCTTGTAAATCCAATTTGTAAGCGTTGTCATTGATGCTGATGAGGACATCAAAGCTCAATGGAATTCTCACGAACCGATTCAAGTTCCAGTTGGTCCGATGACTAGAGCTCGAACTAAAAGATTCAAACAAGAGTTGAATGACTTAGTCCAAAAAGTTCTACATCAAGAAGAGAGCATGTTCACTACTGATGGTGACCAACGATTGATTTTACTCATCAAATTTGACCCGGAAGAGAGCGAAGATTGATGTGGACGTTTTATTTTCCAACTTTGAATTGGACGTAATTTTCCAACAAAGAATCAAGTCAAGATAATGTTTTCAAGAGTTCACAAAGTTCAAAATTCAAAACGAGATCTGATTAAGATTTGATTTCTTTGTAATCTGATTTTTAATTTTAAGTTTTAGTTTAAAATTTGAATTTAGGTATATTTTTAATTCCGAATTTATTTAGTTAAATTTGATTTTTTTATGTTTTTTATTCAAGTTTATCTTTAAGGGTAGATTAGGAATTTTACAAATTGTAACTTTGCCTATTTAAGGCTGACTTCAGATGATGGAAATAAGATTTTGATGTTTATTCATATTGTGAGTTTTTTTTCTTCTTGAGTTCTTGAAGAAACTTATTCGAACTTATCAAGGATTCCTTGTGGCGTTCAAATCGACTTATCAAACGGACTTCCATAACCGTTTGTGGCGTCTTCACCATACCAAGGTTCTTGCTTCGCTAAGCAACGGGTCGCGGTTTCCATCAAACTTGAAAGATCTTGGGTTGTCGTTCCCAGATTTGGTATCGGGTTTCGTCACGTTGTTGGCGTGGCTCGTATCAGTTGGTATCAGAGCCTAGGTTCCTCCGGTTTGCCTATCCTTTTCTTGTTTTTTTCTTTTCTAAAATTCGTCCAAAAAAAAAAAATCGGAATACAGTAGAAAAAAAAAAAAAATTCGGAATACTGTTTAAAAAAAAAAAAAAAATCAATTATCTGATTTCCTATCCTTTGATTTTGATTCTTCTTCTTGTTTGGATTGCTCTTTCAATTCGTTTTCCTGCAATCATTAGAGTTAAAAACAACAACAACAAAAAAAAAAAAAAAAAAAAAAAAAAAAAAAAAAACAGAAAACAATCAATCAAAAAAAAAATTTTTTTTACTGCACTAAATCCGTTTGTTCTCTCTTTAAATCTGTGATATTAGTGTTTGATTCAGAGTTGAATTACTTGCTCTGAGATTGAGTTCTACTAGGATTTCGAAAAAAAAAAAAAAATCGATTCCTACTACGTTTACAAAACCTAGAACCTTGAATTAGGCTCCCAGTGATTATAAATCCGAAAAAAAAAAAAAAAAAAATTTTCCGCGATTAAAATTTGATCCGTTTGGTTTACTCCTCGTTTGAATTGCTGCTTGAATGCTTATTATTATTGTTCGATTAGTTTTGAAAGAACAAAAAGAAGAATACGAGTGGAAAAAGGCAGAGCGTGTGAGCGTGTTAGAGGGTAAAAGCCAATTAACTTGAGTGAAACACGAGTGAAATTGAGTAAATTATTCTTCGAGCGAAACACGTGAGGGAGTGTAGTGAGGTCCTTTTTTTTATTTTTTTCCATACAGTTCTAACGTTGTTTGCAGATTTCAATCATGTCGCAAGATCAAGAGAAGAACACAAACGAAGAGCTTCCGCCAACCAATCTTCCAAACCTGCAAATGCAAGCGTTATTGGGGGAGATGAGACGGATGATGAGGGTGGAGTTGGAGCATATACATGAGAGGTTGGATAGGGTAGAAGAGGGAACACAACGAGAACAGCAACCATTTGTTCCGAACGCCCCAAGGAGGAACAGGTTACATCAAAGGGAAATTGAGGAAGTTGGTGAATTTGAAGGCGACAATTTAGGGGAGGAGTTTGATAGGATGTCCGTGGGCAGCCATAGGAGATATGGCCGCGATAGAGAAGCTAGGAACCGGGTGGATAATAACATGGGAAGTATCAAGATGAAAATTCCCGCGTTTCAAGGAAAAAGTGATCCCGTAGCATACCTGGAGTGGGAAAAGAAGATGGAGTTGGTTTTCGATTGTCACAACTACTCCGAACTAAAGAAGGTAAAACTTGCCGCAATTGAATTTACTGATTATGCTATTGTATGGTGGGACCAGTTGTGCATCAATAGGAGGCGGAACGGAGAACGTCCTATTGAAACTTGGGATGAGATGAAGAGAGTAATGAGACGAAGATTTGTACCAAGTCACTACTACCGAGATCTATACCTTAAGCTGTAAGGCCTCTATCAAGGTAACCGAAGCGTTGATGAGTATTATAAAGAGATGGAGATGGCTATGATTAGAGCCAACGTGGAGGAGGATCGGGAGGCGACAATGGCCAGATTTTTGAATGGTTTAAACCGAGAGATTGATAACACCATCGAGCTGCACCATTATGTGGAATTGGAGGATTTGGTGCATATGGCAATCAAGGTTGAGAGGCAACTGAAGAGGGGAGGTACACGGCCAAGGCCATTACCACAAACTTCAAGCGCAGCGCCATGGAGGTCGAGCTACCCAAAGAAAGAGGAAAACCAGTCCACGTCCAAGAGCAAACCTGAACCCAAACCAGCCGCCATTACTACTGCTTCTCAAGGTAAATCAGCCCCTACTTCAACTCGTAATAGTGAGATTAGGTGTTTCAAATGTCAGGGGAGAGGGCACATAGCAAGCCAATGTCCAAACAAGCGAGTCATGGTGATCCGGGAAAATGGTGAAATTGAATCCGAGGATGAAGCTGCTCTAGATGATATGCCACCATTGGAGGACGCCCCAATAGGGATGAGGAGTTCGAGGCAGATCATGGTGAGATGCTTGGACTAGTCGCACGACGAGCCTTAAGTTTGCAAGCTACAGAAGAGGAAGAAGAAGTACAGCGGG
>JBBWSE010000014.1:2907500-2952500 GCA_038430175.1 Ficus hirta | reverse complement strand
TATCCCTTGTCATAAGACTGATGATGCTTCTTATATTGCCGATTTGTTCTTTAGGGAGATTGTGAGATTACATGGTATGCCTAGGACAATCGTGTCAGATCGGGATGCTAAGTTCTTGAGTTACTTTTGGAAGACGTTATGGGGAAAACTAGGAATGAAACTTTTGTTTTCTACAACTTGTCATCCTCAAACTGATGGTCAAACAAAAGTAGTTAATAGGACTTTATCCACTTTGTTGAGGGCTGTCATTAGTAAGAACATCAAGACTTGGGAAGATTGTTTACCACATGTTGAGTTCGCTTATAATCGTACGATTCATTCTGCTACTAAGTTCTCACCGTTTGAAATTGTTTATGGTTTTAATCCTTTAACTCCGTTAGATTTATCACCTTTACCTGTTTCTGAGCATGTGAACTTAGACGGTAAAAAGAAGGCAGAATTTGTGAAGCAACTTCATGAGAGGGCACGGCTCAACATAGAGAGGAGAACCGAGCAATACATCAAGCAAGCTAACAAGGGACGTCACAAGCTGCTGTTTGAACCTGGTGATTGGGTGTGGTTGCACATGAGGAAAGAAAGATTTCCGGCGCAAAGACGTTCTAAGTTACTGCCCCGAGGAGATGGTCCATTTCAAGTGCTAGAACGGAACAATGACAATGCCTACAAACTTGACTTACCCGGTGAGTACAATATTAGTGCTACTTTCAATGTTAGTCCATTTGATGTAGGTGATGATTTGAGGACAAATCCTTCTCAAGAGGGGGGGAATGATGAGGACATCAAAGCTCAATGGAATTCTCACGAACCGATTCAAGTTCCAGTTGGTCCGATGACTAGAGCTCGAACTAAAAGATTCAAACAAGAGTTGAATGACTTAGTCCAAAAAGTTCTACATCAAGAAGAGAGCATGTTCACTACTGATGGTGACCAACGATTGATTTTACTCATCAAATTTGACCCGGAAGAGAGCCAAGATTGATGTGGACGTTTTATTTTCCAACGTTGAATTGGACGTAATTTTCCAACAAAGAATCAAGTCAAGATAACGTTTTCAAGAGTTCACAAAGTTCAAAATTCAAAACGAGATCTGATTAAGATTTGATTTCTTTGTAATCTGATTTTTAATTTTAAGTTTTAGTTTAAAATTTGAATTTAGGTATATTTTTAATTCCGAATTTATTTAGTTAAATTTGATTTTTTTATGTTTTTTATTCAAGTTTATCTTTAAGGGTAGATTAGGAATTTTACAAATTGTAACTTTGCCTATTTAAGGCTGACTTCAGATGATGGAAATAAGATTTTGATGTTTATTCATATTGTGAGTTTTTTTCTTCTTGAGTTCTTGAAGAAACTTATTCGAACTTATCAAGGATTCCTTGTGGCGTTCAAATCGACTTATCAAACGGACTTCCATAACCGTTTGTGGCGTCTTCACCATACCAAGGTTCTTGCTTCGCTAAGCAACGGGTCGCGGTTTCCATCAAACTTGAAAGATCTTGGGTTGTCGTTCCCAGATTTGGTATCGGGTTTCGTCACGTTGTTGGCGTGGTTCGTATCAGATGCGCTCAAGAAGTTGAAACGGTCCGTCTCCTCGTGGAAGCAACTTTAAGCACCTTTGATTCGGAAACCTTTCCTTGCGCATATGCAACCAAACCCAATCACCGGGCTCAAAAATAAGCTTACGATGCCCTTTATTGGCTTGTTTAACATATTGCTCCGTTCTCCGCTCGATGTTGAGCCTCGCTTTCTCATGTATCTTGATACGAACCTCGGCAACAACGTGACGAAACCCGATACCAAATCTGGAAACAACAACCCAAGATCTTTCAAGTTTGATGGAAACCGCGACCCGTTGTGATACGAACCACACCAACAACGTTACAAAACCCGATACCAAATCTGGAAACGACAACCCAAGATCTTTCAAGTTTGATGGAAACCGTGACCCGTTGCCTAGCGAAGCAAGAACCTTGGTATGATGAAGACCCCACAAACGGTTGTGGAAGTCTGTTTGATAAGTCGATTTGAACGCCACAAGGAATCCTTGATAAGTTCGGATAATTTTCTTCAAGAACTCAAGCAGAATAATTCACAATATGAATAAACATCAAAATCTTGTTTCCATCATCTGAGATCAGCCTTATATAGGCATAGTTATAATTTGTAAAATTCCTAATCTACCCTTAAGGATAAACATGCCTAAAACCATAACAAAAAAAGATCAGATTTATCTAAGAAATTCGGAGTTAAAGATATAACAAAATTCAAATTTTAAACTAAAACTTAAAATTCAAATAGGATTACAAAAAATCAAATCTTGATCAGATCTTCTAAACTTCGTGAATTTCGTTTTGAATCTTGATCTTCTTGAAAACTTGAAAACATAATCTTGACCTGATTCTTTGTTGGGAAAAACGTCCTAATAAGCTAGGATATGCAAATTGGCGATGCAATGGCTTAATGGAAATGTATGGCTGATTGGCTCTCTTCCGGATGAACTTTGATGAGTAAAATCAGCTTTTGCTCACCCTCAGTAGTGAACACGCTCTCGTTTTATTGTAGAACTCTCCGGACTAAGTTATTTAGCTCTTTTTTGAATCTTTTAGCTCTAGCCCACATCACCGGACTAACTGGAACTTGAATGAAAGTATTCCTAGCAGCCTTGATGTCCTCATCAAGACCTCAACCCATTGCGTCAACAAAAACAAGAACCTTGGTATATTTAACATCAACTCATTATTTAATGCGAAACAAGAACCTCGGTATAAGGAAGACACCACAAACGGTAGTGGAAATCCGTTTGATAAGTTGACAGTGAACGCCATGAAAAATTCCGATAAGTTCGAATGGTTCGTCAAATAACCCAAAGAGAAAATTCTCTTACATTTCTGAACAATTACTTCAAAAACTACCATTAGCTTCAGACCATGCCTTTTTATAGGTTGCTAGGTACTATTCTCTTTTCCTAATTTATTCTCTAATAAATTCAGTTCTGACAAAAAGACGTTGCTTCTTCAATTACATGGCTAAACTTGAATTATATTTACTATTTGGGCTCTATTTGTTGATTCCACATATGTAGACTTGCCATCCTCTATCACAATGTGTTGTGCTAAAGTATTTAAAACCTCCTTGAACCTCTTTGCACGTGCTCTTGTAACTGGACCAACAAAACTAGAATCGGATCCTTGACCTTATCATTCCCCTCCGCTTGAAGAGGATTTGCCCTCAAATCGTCACCTGTATCAAAAGGACTTAAATCAGAAACGTTAAAAGTTTCACTAACATTATACTGACCTTGTAAATCCAATTTGTAGGCGTTGTCATTGATGCGCTCAAGAAGTTGAAACGGTCCGTCTCCTCGTGGAAGCAACTTTAAGCACCTTTGATTCGGAAACCTTTCCTTGCGCATATGCAACCAAACCCAATCACCGGGCTTAAAAATAAGCTTACGATGCCCATTATTGGCTTGTTTAACATATTGCTCCGTTCTCCGCTCGATGTTGAGCCTTGCTTTCTCATGTATCTTGATACGAACCTCGCCAACAACGTGACGAAACCCGATACCAAATCTGGAAACAACAACCCAAGATCTTTCAAGTTTGATGGAAACCGCGACCCGTTGTGATACGAACCACGCCAACAACGTTACAAAACCCGATACCAAATCTGGAAACGACAACCCAAGATCTTTCAAGTTTGATGGAAACCGTGACCCGTTGCCTAGCGAAGCAAGAACCTTGGTATGATGAAGACGCCACAAACGGTTGTGGAAGTCTGTTTGATAAGTCGATTGGAACGTCACAAGGAATCCTTGATAAGTTCGGATAATTTTCTTCAAGAACTCAAGAAGAATAATTCACAATATGAATAAACATCAAAATCTTGTTTCCATCATCTGAGATCAGCCTTATATAGGCATAGTTATAATTTGTAAAATTCCTAATCTACCCTTAAGGATAAACATGCCTAAAAACATAACAAAAAAAGATCAGATTTATCTAAGAAATTCGGAATTAAAGATATATCAAAATTCAAATTTTAAACTAAAACTTAAAATTCAAAAAGGATTACAAAAAATCAAATCTTGATCAGATCTTCTAAACTTCTTGAATTTCGTTTTGAATCTTGATCTTCTTGAAAACTCGAAAACATAATCTTGACCTGATTCTTTGTTGGGAAAAACGTCCTAATAAGCTAGGATATGCAAATTGGCGATGCAATGGCTTAATGGAAATGTATGGCTGATTGGCTCTCTTCCGGATCAACTTTGATGAGTAAAATCAGCTTTTGCTCACCCTCAGTAGTGAACACCCTCTCCCCTGACATTTGAAACACCTAATCTCACTATTACGAATTGAAGTAGGGGCTGATTTACCTTGAGAGGCAGTAGTAATGGTGGCTGGTTTGGGTTCAGGTTTGCTCTTGGACGTGGACTGGTTTTCCTCTTTCTTTGGGTAGCTTGACCTCCATGGCGCTGCGCTTGAAGTTTGTGGTAATGGCCTTGGCCGTGTACCTCCCCTCTTCAGTTGCCTCTCAACCTTGATTGCCATATGCACCAAATCCTCCAATTCCACATAATGGTGCAGCTCGATGGTGTTAGCAATCTCTCGGTTTAAACCATTCAAAAATCTGGCCATTGTCGCCTCCCGATCCTCCTCCACGTTGGCTCTAATCATAGCCATCTCCATCTCTTTATAATACTCATCAACGCTTCGGTTACCTTGATAGAGGCCTTGCAGCTTAAGGTATAGATCTCGGTAGTAGTGACTTGGTACAAATCTTCGTCTCATTACTCTCTTCATCTCATCCCAAGTTTCGATAGGACGTTCTCCGTTCCGCCTCCTATTGATGCACAACTGGTCCCACCATACAATAGCATAATCAGTAAATTCAATTGCGGCAAGTTTTACCTTCTTTATTTCGGAGTAGTTGTGACAATCGAAAACCAACTCCATCTTCTTTTCCCACTCGAGGTATGCTTCGGGATCACTTTTTCCTTGAAACGCGGGAATTTTCATCTTGATACTTCCCATGTTATTATCCACCCAGTTCCTAGCTTCTCTATCGCGGCCATATCTCCTATGGCTGCCCACGGACATCCTATCAAACTCCTCCTCTAAATTGTCGCCTTCAAATTCACCAACTTCCTCAATTTCCCTTTGATGTAACCTGTTCCTCCTTGGGGCGTTCGGAACAAATGGTTGCTGTTCTCGTTGTGTTCCCTCTTCTACCCTATCCAACCTCTCATGTATATGCTCCAACTCCACCCTCATCATCCGTCTCATCTCCCCCAATAACGCTTGCATTTGCAGGTTTGGAAGATTGGTTGGTGGAAGCTCTTCGTTTGTATTCTTCTCTTGATCTTGCGACATGATTGAAATCTGCAAACAAGGTTAGAACTGTATGGAAAAAAAAAATAAAAAATAAAAAAAGGACCTCACTACACTCCCTCACGTGTTTCGCTCGAAGAATAATTTACTCAATTTCACTCGTGTTTCACTCAAGTTAATTGGCTTTTACCCTCTAACACGCTCACACGCTCTGCCTTTTTCCATTCGTATTCTTCTTTTTGTTCTTTCAAAACTAATCGAACAATAATAATAAGCATTCAAGCAGCAATTCAAACGAGGACTAAACCAAACGGATCAAATTTTAATCGCGGAAATTTTTTTTTTTTTTTTTTCGGATTTATAATCTCTGGGAGCCTAATTCAAGATTCTAGGTTTTGTAATCCTTATGGGAGTCGAATTTGCTTTTTTTTTTTTTTTTTTTTAAATCCTAGTAGAACTCAATCTCAAAGCTAGTAATTCAACTCTGAATCAAACACTAATATCACAGATTTAAGGAGAGAACAAACGGATTTAGTATAGCAAAAAAAAAAAAATTTTTTTTTTTCGTTTTTTTTTTTGTTGTTTATAACTCTAATGATTGCAGGAAAACGAATTGAAAGAGCAATCCAAACAAGAACAAGAATCAAAATCAAAGGATAAGAAATCAGATAATTGATTTTTTTTTTTTTTTAAACAGTATTCCGAATTTTTTTTTTTTTCTCTTTTTGGACGAATTTTAGAAAAGAAAAAGAAGAAAAGGATAGGCAAACCGGAGAAACCTAGGCTCTGATACCAACTGATACGAACCAAGCCAACAAAGTGACGAAACCCGATACCAAATCTGGAAACGGCAACCCAAGATCTTTCATGTTTGATAGAAACCGCGACCCGTTGCTTAGCGAAGCAAGAACCTTGGTATGGTGAAGACGCCACAAACGGTTATGGAAGTCCGTTTGATAAGTCGATTTGAACGCCACAAGGAATCCTTGATAAGTTCGAATAAGTTTCTTCAAGAACTCAAGAAGAATAACTCACAATATGAATAAACATCAAAATCTTATTTCCATCATCTGAAGTCAGCCTTAAATAGGCAAAGTTACAATTTGTAAAATTCCTAATCTACCCTTAAAGATAAACTTGAATAAAAAACATAAAAAGATCAAATTTATCTAAACAAATTCGGAATTAAAAATATACCTAAATTCAAATTTTAAACTAAAACTTAAAATTAAAAATCAGATTACAAAGAAATCAAATCATAATCAGATCTCGTTTTGAATTTTGAACTTTGTGAACTCTTGAAAACGTAATCTTGACTTGATTCTTTGTTGGAAAATTACGTCCAATTCAACGTTGGAAAATAAAACGTCCACATCAATCTTGGCTCTCTTCCGGGTCAAATTTGATGAGTAAAATCAATCGTTGGTCACCATCAGTAGTGAACATGCTCTCTTCTTGATGTAGAACTTTTTGGACTAAGTTATTCAACTCTTGTTTGAATCTTTTAGTTCGAGCTCTAGTCATCGGACCAACTGGAACTTGAATCGGTTCGTGAGAATTCCATTGAGCTTTGATGTCCTCATCAATTTAGCTCTTTTTTGAATCTTTTAGCTCGAGCCCTCGTCACCGGACTAACTGGAACTTGAATGAAAGTATTCCTAGCAGCCTTGATGTCCTCATCAAGACCTCAACCCATTGAGTCAACAAAAACAAGAACCTTGGTATATTTAACATCAACTCATTATTTAATGCGAAACAAGAACCTCGGTATAAGGAAGACACCACAAACGGTAGTGGAAATCCATTTGATAAGTTGATAGTGAACGCCATGAAAAATTCCGATAAGTTCGAATGGTTCGTCAAATAACCCAAAGAGAAAATTCTCTTACATTTCTGAATAATTACTTCAAAAACTACCATTAGCTTCAGAACATGCCTTTTTATAGGCTGCTAGGTACAATTCTCTTTTCCTAATTTATTTTCTAATAAATTCAGTTCTGACAAAAATACGTGACTTCTTCAATTACATGGCTGAACTTGAATTATATTTACTATTTGGGCTCTATTTGTTGATTCCACATATGTAGACTTGCCATCCTCTATCACAATGTGTTGTGCTAAAGTATTTAAAACCTCCTTGAACCTCTTTCCACGTGCTCTTGTAACTGGACCAACAAAACTAGAATCGGATCCTTGACCTTATCATTCCCCTCCGCTTGAAGAGGATTTGCCCTCAAATCGTCACCTGTATCAAAAGGACTTAAATCAGGAACGTTAAAAGTTTCACTAACATTATACTGACCTTGTAAATCCAATTTGTAAGCGTTGTCATTGATGCGCTCAAGAAGTTGAAACGGTCCGTCTCCTCGTGGAAGCAACTTTAAGCACCTTTGATTCGGAAACCTTTCCTTGCGCATATGCACCCAAACCCAATCACCGGGCTCAAAAATAAGCTTACGATGCCCTTTATTGGCTTGTTTAACATATTGCTCCGTTCTCCGCTCGATGTTGAGCCTTGCTTTCTCATGTATCTTGATACGAACCTCGCCAACAACGTGACAAAACCCGATACCAAATCTGGAAACAACAACCCAAGATCTTTCAAGTTTGATGGAAACCGCGACCCGTTGTGATAGAACCACACCAACAACGTTACGAAACCCGATACCAAATCTGGAAACGACAACCCAAGATCTTTCAAGTTTGATGGAAACCGTGACCCGTTGCCTAGCGAAGCAAGAACCTTGGTATGATGATGACGCCACAAACGGTTGTGGAAGTCTGTTTGATAAGTCGATTTGAACGCCATAAGGAATCCTTGATAAGTTCGGATAATTTTCTTCAAGAACTCAAGAAGAATAATTCACAATATGAATAAACATCAAAATCTTGTTTCCATCATCTGAGATCAGCCTTATATAGGCATAGTTATAATTTGTAAAATTCCTAATCTACCTTTAAGGATAAATATGCCTAAAAACATAACAAAAAAAGATCAGATTTATCTAAGAAATTCGGAATTAAAGATATAACAAAATTCAAATTTTAAACTAAAACTTAAAATTCAAATAGGATTACAAAAAATCAAATCTTGATCAGATCTTCTAAACTTCTTGAATTTCGTTTTGAATCTTGATCTTCTTGAAAACTTGAAAACATAATCTTGACCTGATTCTTTGTTGGGAAAAACGTCCTAATAAGCTAGGATATGCAAATTGGCGATGCAATGGCTTAATGGAAATGTATGGCTGATTGGCACTCTTCCGGATCAACTTTGATGAGTAAAATCAGCTTTTGCTCACCCTCAGTAGTGAACACGCTCTCGTTTTGTTGTAAAACTCTCCGGACTAAGTTATTTAGCTCTTTTTCGAATCTTTTAGCTCGAGCCCTCGTCACCGGACTAACTGGAACTTGAATGAAAGTATTCCTAGCAGCCTTGAGGAACCTCAACCCATTGCGTCAACAAAAACAAGAACCTTGGAATATTTAACATCAACTCATTATTTAATGCGAAACAAGAACCTCGGTATAAAGAAGACACCACAAACGGTAGTGGAAATCCGTTTCATAAGTTGATAGTGAACGCCATGAAAAATTCCGATAAGTTCGAATTGTTCGTCAAATAACCCAAAGAGAAAATTCTCTTACATTTCTGAATAATTACTTCAAAAACTACCATTAGCTTCAGAACGTGCCTTTTTATAGGCTGCTAGGTACAATTCTCTTTTCCTAATTTATTCTCTAATAAATTCAGTTCTGACAAAAAGACGTGGCTTCTTCAATTACATGGCTGAACTTGAATTATATTTACTATTTGTGCTCTATTTGTTGATTCCACATATGTAGACTTACCATCCTCTATCACAATGTGTTGTGCTAAAGTATTTAAAACCTCCTTGAACCTCTTCGCACGTGCTCTTGTAACTGGACCAACAGAACTAGAATCGGATCCTTGACCTTATCATTCCCCTCCGCTTGAAGAGGATTTGCCCTCAAATCGTTACCTGTATCAAAAGAACTTAAATCAGAAACGTTAAAAGTTTCACTAACATTATACTGACCTTGTAAATCCAATTTATAAGCGTTGTCATTGATGCGCTCAAGAAGTTGAAACGGTCCGTCTCCTCGTGGAAGCAACATTAAGCACCTTTGATTCGGAAACCTTTCCTTGCGCATATGCAACCAAACCCAATCACCAGGCTCAAAAATAAGCTTACGATGCACTTTATTGGCTTGTTTAACATATTGCTCCGTTCTCCGCTCGATGTTGAGCCTTGCTTTCTCATGTATCTTGATACGAACCTCGCCAACAACGTGACGAAACCCGATACCAAATCTGGAAACAACAACCCAAGATCTTTAAAGTTTGATGGAAACCGCGACCCGTTGTGATACGAACCACGCCAACAACGTTACGAAACCCGATACCAAATCTGGAAACAACAACCCAAGATCTTTCAAGTTTGATGGAAACCGCGACCCGTTGTGATAGAAACACGCCAACAACGTTAGAAACCCGATACCAAATCTGGAAACGACAACCCAAGATCTTTCAAGTTTGATGGAAACCGTGACCCGTTGCCTAGCGAAGCAAGAACCTTGGTATGATGAAGACGCCACAAACGATTGTGGAAGTCTGTTTGATAAGTCGATTTGAACGCCACAAGGAATCCTTGATAAGTTCGGATAAGTTTCTTCAAGAACTCAAGAAGAATAATTCACAATATGAATAAACATCAAAATCTTGTTTTCATCATCTGTGATCAGCCTTATATAGGCATAGTTATAATTTGTAAAATTCCTAATCTACCCTTAAGGATAAACATGCCTAAAAACATAACAAAAAAAGATCAGATTTATCTAAGAAATTCGGAATTAAAGATATAACAAAATTCAAATTTTAAACTAAAACTTAAAATTCAAATAGGATTACAAAAAATCAAATCTTGATCAGATCTTCTAAACTTCTTGAATTTCGTTTTGAATCTTGATCTTCTTGAAAACTTGAAAACATAATCTTGACCTGATTCTTTGTTGGGAAAAACGTCCTAATAAGCTAGGATATGCAAATTGGCGATGCAATGGCTTAATGAAAATGTATGGCTGATTGGCTCTCTTCCGGATCAACTTTGATGAGTAAAATCAGCTTTTGCTCACCCTCCGTAGTGAACACGCTCTCGTTTTATTGTAGAACTCTCCGGACTAAGTTATTTAGCTCTTTTTTGAATCTTTTAGCTCGAGCCCTCGTCACCGGACTAACTGGAACTTGAATGAAAGTATTCCTAGCAGCCTTGATGTCCTCATCAAGACCTCAACACATTGCGTCAACAAAAACAAGAACCTTGGTATATTTAACATCAACTCATTATTTAATGCGAAACAAGAACCTCGGTATAAGGAAGACACCACAAACGGTAGTGGAAATCCGTTTGATAAGTTGATAGTGAACGCCATGAAAAATTCCGATAAGTTCGAATGGTTCGTCAAATAACCCAAAGAGAAAATTCTCTTACATTTCTGAATAATTACTTCAAAAACTACCATTAGCTTCAGAACATGCCTTTTTATAGGTTGCTAGGTACAATTCTCTTTTCCTAATTTATTCTCTAATAAATTCAGTTCTGACAAAAAGACGTGGCTTCTTCAATTACATGGCTGAACTTGAATTATATTTACTATTTGTGCTCTATTTGTTGATTCCACATATGTAGACTTGCCATCCTCTATCACAATGTGTTGTGCTAAAGTATTTAAAACCTCCTTGAACCTCTTTGCACGTGCTCTTGTAACTGGACCAACAAAACTAGAATCGGATCCTTGACCTTATCATTCCCCTCCGCTTGAAGAGGATTTTCCCTCAAATCGTCACCTGTATGAAAAGGACTTAAATCAGAAACGTTAAAAGTTTCACTAACATTATACTGACCTTGTAAATCCAATTTGTAAGCGTTGTCATTGATGCGCTCAAGAAGTTGAAACGGTCCGTCTCCTCGTGGAAGCAACTTTAAGCACCTTTGATTCGGAAACCTTTCCTTGCGCATATGCAACCAAACCCAATCACCGGGCTAAAAAATAAGCTTACGATGCCCTTTATTGGCTTGTTTAACATATTGCTCCGTTCTCCGCTCGATGTTGAGCCTTGCTTTCTCATGTATCTTGATACGAACCTCGCCAACAACGTGACGAAACCCGATACCAAATCTGGAAACAACAACCCAAGATCTTTAAAGTTTGATGGAAACCGCGACCCGTTGTGATACGAACCACGCCAACAACGTTACGAAACCCGATACCAAATCTGCAAACAACAACCCAAGATCTTTCAAGTTTGATGGAAACCGCGACCCGTTGTGATAGAACCACGCCAACAACGTTACGAAACCCGATACCAAATCTGGAAACGACAACCCAAGATCTTTCAAGTTTGATGGAAACCGTGACCCGTTGCCTAGCGAAGCAAGAACCTTGGTATGATGAAGACGCCACAAACGGTTGTGGAAGTCTGTTTTATAAGTCGATTTGAACGCCACAAGGAATCCTTGATAAGTTCGGATAAGTTTCTTCAAGAACTCAAGAAGAATAATTCACAATATGAATAAACATCAAAATCTTGTTTTCATCATCTGTGATCAGCCTTATATATGCATAGTTATAATTTGTAAAATTTGTAATCTACCCTTAAGGATAAACATGCCTAAAAACATAACAAAAAAAGATCAGATTTATCTAAGAAATTCGGAATTAAAGATATAACAAAATTCAAATTTTAAACTAAAACTTAAAATTCAAATAGGATTACAAAAAGTCAAATCTTGATCAGATCTTCTAAACTTCTTGAATTTCGTTTTGAATCTTGATCTTCTTGAAAACTTGAAAACATAATCTTGACCTGATTCTTTGTTGGGAAAAACGTCCTAATAAGCTAGGATATGCAAATTGGCGATGCAATGGCTTAATGGAAATGTATGGCTGATTGGCTCTCTTCCGGATCAACTTTGATGAGTAAAATCAGCTTTTGCTCGCCCTCCGTAGTGAACACGCTCTCGTTTTATTGTAGAACTCTCCGGACTAAGTTATTTAGCTCTTTTTTGAATCTTTTAGCTCGAGCCCTCGTCACCGGACTAACTGGAACTTGAATGAAAGTATTCCTAGCAGCCTTGATGTCCTCATCAAGACCTCAACACATTGCGTCAACAAAAACAAGAACCTTGGTATATTTAACATCAACTCATTATTTAATGCGAAACAAGAACCTCGGTATAAGGAAGACACCACAAACGGTAGTGGAAATCCGTTTGATAAGTTGATAGTGAACGCCATGAAAAATTCCGATAAGTTCGAATGGTTCGTCAAATAACCCAAAGAGAAAATTCTCTTACATTTCTGAATAATTACTTCAAAAACTACCATTAGATTCAGAACATGCCTTTTTATAGGTTGCTAGGTACAATTCTCTTTTCCTAATTTATTCTCTAATAAATTCAGTTCTGACAAAAAGACGTGGCTTCTTCAATTACATGGCTGAACTTGAATTATATTTACTATTTGTGCTCTATTTGTTGATTCCACATATGTAGACTTGCCATCCTCTATCACAATGTGTTGTGCTAAAGTATTTAAAACCTCCTTGAACCTCTTTGCACGTGCTCTTGTAACTGGACCAACAAAACTAGAATCGGATCCTTGACCTTATCATTCCCCTCCGCTTGAAGAGGATTTTCCCTCAAATCGTCACCTGTATGAAAAGGACTTAAATCAGAAACGTTAAAAGTTTCACTAACATTATACTGACCTTGTAAATCCAATTTGTAAGCGTTGTCATTGATGCGCTCAAGAAGTTGAAACGGTCCGTCTCCTCGTGGAAGCAACTTTAAGCACCTTTGATTCGGAAACCTTTCCTTGCGCATATGCAACCAAACCCAATCACCGGGCTAAAAAATAAGCTTACGATGCCCTTTATTGGCTTGTTTAACATATTGCTCCGTTCTCCGCTCGATGTTGAGCCTTGCTTTCTCATGTATCTTGATACGAACCTCGCCAACAACGTGACGAAACCCGATACCAAATCTGGAAACAACAACCCATGATCTTTCAAGTTTGATGGAAACCGCGACCCGTTGTGATACGAGCCACGCCAACAACGTTACGAAACCCGATACCAAATCTGCAAACAACAACCCAAGATCTTTCAAGTTTGATGGAAACCACGACTCGTTGTGATAGAACCACGCCAACAACGTTACGAAACCCGATACCAAATCTGGAAACGACAACCCAAGATCTTTCAAGTTTGATGGAAACCGTGACCCGTTGCCTAGCGAAGCAAGAACCTTGCTATGATGAAGACGCCACAAACGGTTGTGGAAGTCTGTTTTATAAGTCGATTTGAACGCCACAAGGAATCCTTGATAAGTTCGGATAAGTTTCTTCAAGAACTCAAGAAGAATAATTCACAATATGAATAAACATCAAAATCTTGTTTTCATCATCTGTGATCAGCCTTATATAGGCATAGTTATAATTTGTAAAATTCCTAATCTACCCTTAAGGATAAACATGCCTAAAAACATAACAAAAAAAGATCAGATTTATCTAAGAAATTCGGAATTAAAGATATAACAAAATTCAAATTTTAAACTAAAACTTAAAATTCAAATAGGATTACAAAAAGTCAAATCTTGATCAGATCTTCTAAACTTCTTGAATTTCGTTTTGAATCTTGATCTTCTTGAAAACTTGAAAACATAATCTTGACCTGATTTTTTGTTGGGAAAAACGTCCTAATAAGCTAGGATATGCAAATTGGCGATGTAATGGCTTAATGGAAATGTATGGCTGATTGGCTCTCTTCCGGATCAACTTTGATGAGTAAAATCAGCTTTTGCTCACCCTCAGTAGTGAACACGCTCTCGTTTTATTGTAGAACTCTCTGGACTAAGTTACTTAGCTCTTCTTTGAATCTTTTAGCTCGAGCCCTCGTCACCGGACTAACTGGAACTTGAATGAAAGTATTCCTAGCAGCCTTGATGTCCTCATCAAGACCTCAACATTGCGTCAACAAAAACAAGAACCTTGGTATATTTAACATCAACTCATTATTTAATGCGAAACAAGAACCTCGGTATAAGGAAGACACCACAAACGGTAGTGGAAATCTGTTTGATAAGTTGATAGTGAACGCCATGAAAAATTCCGATAAGTTCGAATGGTTCGTCAAATAACCCAAAGAGAAAATTCTCTTACATTTCTGAATAATTACTTCAAAAACTACCATTAGCTTCAGAACATGCCTTTTTATAGGTTGCTAGGTACAATTCTCTTTTCCTAATTTATTCTCTAATAAATTCAGCTCTGACAAAAAGACGTGGCTTCTTCAATTACATGGCTGAACGTGAATTATATTTACTATTTGTGCTCTATTTGTTGATTCCACATATGTAGACTTGCCATCCTCTATCACAATGTGTTGTGCTAAAGTATTTAAAACCTCCTTGAACCTCTTTGCACGTGCTCTTGTAACTGGACCAACAAAACTAGAATCGGATCCTTGACCTTATCATTCCCCTCCGCTTGAAGAGGTTTTGCCCTCAAATCGTCACCTGTATCAAAAGGACTTAAATCAGAAACGTTAAAAGTTTCACTAACATTATACTGACCTTGTAAATCCAATTTGTAAGCGTTGTCATTGATGTGCTCAAGAAGTTGAAACGGTCCGTCTCCTCGTGGAAGCAACTTTAAGCACCTTTGATTCGGAAACCTTTCCTTGCGCATATGCAACCAAACCCAATCACCGGGCTCAAAAATAAGCTTACGATGCCCATTATTGGCTTGTTTAACATATTGCTCCGTTCTCCGCTCGATGTTGAGCCTTGCTTTCTCATGTATCTTGATACGAACCTCGCCAACAACGTGACGAAACCCGATACCAAATCTGGAAACAACTGTAACGCCCCGACTTCCCACGCCGGGTCGTCACCTTACTTACATACTGAACTTAAGCTTGCGGAAAATTTGGGAGAAATTTTTTTTTTTTTTCTTTTAAACTTTATTTTAAAACTTTCAACTTGAACTTCATCCTCAAACTCATACTTACTGATAGGTACTTACTCGAGTACCAAACTTTCAAACCCTCCTTGAAGGCCATCGAAATCAAATTGCAGACCAGACCCGACTTAATGCGGATTGGTACCACAAGAGGCAACTTGCTTGCCATACATTCGTAAACTTTGTCATTCATATTTAAAACATCATGAAAATATGAAAACCCTTTTTCATTACAACATATTTTATAGAGTATACTTTTTTTCAAAATCCGTGGCAGTGTCCATCCCACATTTCACAGTCCGCAGCACCAGCCTTCCACAGTATTGCATCAGAGATTGCTGGCAGGTTGCTTACCTACAGCATAGACGTAAGACGTGAGCTTTCGCTCAGCAAGTACAACTGTTACATCCGCGACGAAAACACATATCATTATGCATGAACCAATTATGACCTCTTATGAGTCAAATATGGATTCATAACTTAGCTTAGTTTTATTCCTTTACTTATCATGTGTGCTCGTACCGTGGTACATAGCCAAGGAATGGTTGAAGGCGGCAGTCCGTTTTAACTCAAACCATGAAACACAAAGTTTAACATGGAGTAGTTTAGGTAGCCATCCAATCCAACTTAAACCATGAACCATACCATTTAAACCCGCCTTTGTGGCAAGTCGGTACGACACAACATCTTATTTGTCTTGTTTTTACCAGGTGGTTTAACATTAGTGAACATGCTTCATGATGTCATAATATTACAACATGTAATATAACATAACCTCATTCATAACATACCATGACATGCCATACATTCCATAACAAATCATACCATAATATCACATGACATAACATACCATAACATTACACGCCATAACATACCATCACATTAACAACAAAGGCCTATGCTGTAGGCGGAGTTGTACTTACCTCTCTTGTTATGTCCTGCGCAATGCTACTCCTGTTCTGAGTACAGCTGCAGGTTCCCTCCTGCTTGTTGAAGGACATAGGTGAGGTTCTAATTAGTATTGTGGAATGTTGGTGATCTAACCAACATGCCTACATAATCCTAGTTGTATGTCCCTGATACTAGATGTCTTACTGGGTTACAATTAGTAACCCTATTTAAAAACAACCCAACATGGATTAATCTTTAAGAGGTTACGTTGGATACCCTCATGTACTAAACCTTTATACATACCGTTAGGGTTAGGTTACCTTCCTAACCTTGTTACCTCAATTAACCCTATATCTTAGCCCAATTTATTAATCTTGGTATCCTTTAGGGTTATCTTGACTAACCCTTAAGGTTAATTGTAGTCAAACTCTTGGTCAACCAAAGTCAATTTTTTTTGATCAACTAAGGTCAACTTTATACGGGTCAAATTTGAGCTTTAGGCTTTGGCCCAGTAACTCGGATATTACTTCCGGTTATTACCCATAATCATCTTGCTTACCCAATTTTAGTTTAAAAATCTATTTTCCATTTCTTTGGAAACTTGGGTAAATTAACTTCAAAAATCGTTTACTTAACTCATAAAAATTCATATTCTTTAAATAGGTCTTTGTAAAAATCATTTAGGGCTGGAAACTGCGTTTGGAACAGTTTCCCTAGTCAAAACAGTGGTTTTGGGAAAAGATACAATTTTTCCGAACTGTTTTTTTTAGAAAATCCTGTGCAGGAATTTCCTGTTCCCTGCACAGTCTTTATAAAACCGTGTCAGTTTAAAGATCCATTCCGATTTTGAAAAAGTTGTCTTCACGAAAGTTGTAGCTCTCGAAAAATCCTAAAACTTTCGTGTTTTGAGAAAAATCCAGTTCTGCTTGTATTCTTGTCAGTTTTAATTTGAAACTGACTGGTCGTGTAAACTAGGTCTGGGCAGACTAGTCTCGGTTTTCTGTAAAAACAGAGGCCATTGGAGCCTCAATTTGGGGAACTGTCCGCGTTGCTCCCTAGGAAAAACCCTTCTAAATAACTTTCATGTTTTACGTTTCACCCAGTTCGGCCTCTAAAAGCCTTAAATTTCCACTTTCCCGAAACTGGCCAGTTTGGAATCCGAATTGGCAGTTTCGGTTATTAAGTCCGGTTTACGTCCTATTTCGCGCAAACTACCTCAACCGAACACGCGGGAGCCTAGATAGCAACCATGCAGCGTATTCTATCGTCCCACATAAACAATCATGCAGCTCGAACGGGTCCATGCAAACCAAACCCAAAAAGCTCTAATCCTAGGTTTGCAAGGTTCTAACTTTTGCATCTCATTCAAACAAGCATCAATCATTCACCCTTAAGCTAGCAGCCAAGCATGCACTGCCTAGGGCAGATTGGGGACATATAATAAACTAGTATTTAGTATGCAAATTAAGAAAATTAAAGCAAGCATGCACATAAAAATCAAACCACCCCTAAGTCTAGATCAAGCACAACCCTAGATTCCTAACTTTGGGCACAAAATAAATTGAGCTTATGCTCTTACAATTTCAACTTGAAATACATGTAAATTTCAAATTGAATGCTTAATTGAAAGAGATTAAGGTCTAGAATGGTTTACCTTGATTTATTGAAGAAATTGAGGCTAGGGTTTGGTCACAAAAATTTTCCTCCTAGGACACCACCCAAGGCCGGTTTTGTTGCACCAATTGGCACCAAAATTGGCTGATTCTTGGTGGCTGCTTGCACCTAAGCTAAGCACTCTTAAATCCAAATTTTCTCACTCACTCACCCCCCCTTGGCAGCCGGCTGTTGGCCCCAAAATTGGGCACAAAAACTGCCAAAATTTTTGCTTGAACTTGCTAGGGGAAACCGAAGACTACAAACATCAAAACCCCTAAGTTTCTCAATTTTTTTCTTCACTCAATCACCCACTTGAGATTGCAGATTTTTGGAGAGGGAAAATGGGCAGAATTTGGCTGCTTTTTCTGAATTTTTATCAGCCAAAACTGATCCCCCCATGAGCCTATTTATAGGTGAAAAAATGGGACCTTTTTGCAAAAATTTTTGTTCAACTTTTGCTCATAAATCCATAGAGCAAAATTAATTCTATTTTGACCCCTCCCTCCCCCACATGGCCGGCCATCCATGGTGCAAGGTGGCTAGGTGTGATTTGTTTCCACCATTTATGATGTCATAATTCAAAAATGGGATGATGTCATAATTCCAAACTTGGGTGATGTCATCATAAGGCCTTGTTTGGCTTTTTCCTTAATGTAGTCCACTTTAAATCCAACACAGATATTTCTAATACTGTGTTCACTAATACACAGTATAATTCAGTACTGTTTTACTTGACTGCAGTCCAAAATTTATCTGTGTATTTTTGGACTGTAAAATTTTTTTCTTATTTCTTCAAACCTTTTTGCCCTTGATATCCAACTTAGTGTGCTTGATTTTTCTAGGGTGGTCTCATAGCTTATACTTGTTATCTTGTCCAAAAAGATAATTTTTGCAGTATATTTCTCATACTGCTTATCCCATTACTGTATAGTCATACCTTTGACTTTTTGGTCAACTTTGACTTTCTTGGTCAAACTTTGACCAACATGCAATCATGAAATTTTATCACGCCATTTTCCTTAAAATGCCTTAGACTAGGCTCAGTAATCTATCGTTGAGTCTCGTAGCTAATTAACCGAGAACTCAAACTTATACCGATATTCTATTCCAAACATGATCTAGACTTAAGTTTTCCTCATTCAAAGGAAATCTAGAATCATAAAAATTCGGGTTATTACATCCTACCCTCCTTAAAAGATTTTCGTCCTCGAAAATTCGAATAATCCTGAATGGCTTTTCTTCAAATCCACCATCAATCCATAACAAGTTACTATGGATTGAATAACTTGTTCATGTTCCCATTTTAATACCCTAATGGGATCATGTCTTTTATATAGAACCATAATCTTCTTTCTACATCATCATAATTCATTCCTCTTATTCTCATGCTTTCATTTCATACAATCATACTTTCCTTTCATATTGCATCACAAGAACTATTTATATGAAAAACTGAGCAAGTATATCATATAACTTGCCATGTTTGAAAAGCATATATAGAACTTTTTCATACTTTAAAAACATATCATATCACATAGCTTTTTCTTATTTGAAAAGCATTTTGTGTTTTATTATCTTGTCTTAACATGTGGGCCCATAGTGTACGTACCAAATGCGCGCAGCCTCCAGACAAAGCTAGGGTTTGCAAAGTCCCTAACAGTTCTGGGAATTTTATAAGCCTTTGCAATTTTACGAAAGGTCTTATAGTCTTGACCCTTCACGATCACGGACGGTCAAGATCACAACTGAAACATGTAGCCTCCACGATCACGGGAGGTTGGTACGACACCTTACTGTTACTTGTCTTTTTATGTATCTTAATATGTTCTTATATTTAAGATACTTTTTGGAATCTTTTCCAATTCAATCATGAAAATCAATAATAAATAGTATTATTGAAAACATATTACTGTTCAAGTGATGCAATGAAAGGTATCCTTGTATCAACTAGCTACTTGTTAGCTAGTAGAAACGTTCTTCTTGCCTTTAGCATTTCTTTTAAAGCTCAAAGGCATAATCATAGTTCTAAGGGATATCTAAAACTCCCAATCATCATCTCATAATTTCCATTACTTAAATGGTTGTCTACAGTCGACCTTAATCATCCATTATATGTCGACTTCAAGGTTGGTGCCATCGATCTTAACCTCGTTAACTTCATATCATCAAATCTCATAATCATTATCCTTATCATAAAAAATCATAGCCTAATAAATTGTTGTTGGTAGCATATTGCTTATTTGCTACCCCCAAACTAAGGCATCCTCAAAATTTTCCCCATGTCCAATATTTCTCTTATGGAGCAAAAGTTTCACAATCAGGAAACTTAACTTCCATAATCTCAATCCAATTCCTTAAATGGAAAGATCACTATACCCAAAATGAGGAGATAGGCTATCTAATCTTAGAGCCTACTCATTTCTTATTGCTATTCTAGCGATCATCATATCGTAAGCTTAGTTTATCCATCACGCTTCCACTGTGCGACTCTGATTTACTGGCAATAAAAGCCCATAAACTCGTTCGGATAAGCATGTCAGGCTGCAACATAGCTGACGTATCGTCTCATATACATATCCTAGTACATCTTGATATCGCGGTAATACATGGGCGATCCTTGCTGTCGTCAAGAAATCCATTTAGGAATCTCCTCTCAAGATCCTCTTGGACAAGGCTCCTTGCACGAGCTTCCTTGACTAGACGTCGGCTCGACTGGCAAGCATATCCTGAAGATACGTCCCTGCATGACATAATCTGAGGAGGGTCTCCATATCGTGCATCCACTCCTTGAGTCTTATTGAAGATGCGAAGCTTCTCCTCTATTCCTCGGAATGTCAACGGAGCCTCGTGGTCCTCTTTAGTCCGACCCAAATTTAACACCAGGTACATGCCATTATAATAATCTTATAAAACAAAGTATGAAAACAAACTTACAAAACTGTGGTGCTGGCAGCAGAACTGTGAAATTGGATGGCAGGAACTCTGCTCTGATACCAAACTGTAACGCCCCGACTTCCCACGCCGGGTCGTCACCTTACTTACATACTGAACTTAAGCTTGCGGAAAATTTGGGAGAAATTTTTTTTTTTTTTCTTTTAAACTTTATTTTAAAACTTTCAACTTGAACTTCATCCTCAAACTCATACTTACTGATAGGTACTTACTCGAGTACCAAACTTTCAAACCCTCCTTGAAGGCCATCGAAATCAAATTGCAGACCAGACCCGACTTAATGCGGATTGGTACCACAAGAGGCAACTTGCTTGCCATACATTCGTAAACTTTGTCATTCATATTTAAAACATCATGAAAATATGAAAACCCTTTTTCATTACAACATATTTTATAGAGTATACTTTTTTTCAAAATCCGTGGCAGTGTCCATCCCACATTTCACAGTCCGCAGCACCAGCCTTCCACAGTATTGCATCAGAGATTGCTGGCAGGTTGCTTACCTACAGCATAGACGTAAGACGTGAGCTTTCGCTCAGCAAGTACAACTGTTACATCCGCGACGAAAACACATATCATTATGCATGAACCAATTATGACCTCTTATGAGTCAAATATGGATTCATAACTTAGCTTAGTTTTATTCCTTTACTTATCATGTGTGCTCGTACCATGGTACATAGCCAAGGAATGGTTGAAGGCGGCAGTCCGTTTTAACTCAAACCATGAAACACAAAGTTTAACATGGAGTAGTTTAGGTAGCCATCCAATCCAACTTAAACCATGAACCATACCATTTAAACCCGCCTTTGTGGCAAGTCGGTACGACACAACATCTTATTTGTCTTGTTTTTACCAGGTGGTTTAACATTAGTGAACATGCTTCATGATGTCATAATATTACAACATGTAATATAACATAACCTCATTCATAACATACCATGACATGCCATACATTCCATAACAAATCATACCATAATATCACATGACATAACATACCATAACATTACACGCCATAACATACCATCACATTAACAACAAAGGCCTATGCTGTAGGCGGAGTTGTACTTACCTCTCTTGTTATGTCCTGCGCAATGCTACTCCTGTTCTGAGTACAGCTGCAGGTTCCCTCCTGCTTGTTGAAGGACATAGGTGAGGTTCTAATTAGTATTGTGGAATGTTGGTGATCTAACCAACATGCCTACATAATCCTAGTTGTATGTCCCTGATACTAGATGTCTTACTGGGTTACAATTAGTAACCCTATTTAAAAACAACCCAACATGGATTAATCTTTAAGAGGTTACGTTGGATACCCTCATGTACTAAACCTTTATACATACCGTTAGGGTTAGGTTACCTTCCTAACCTTGTTACCTCAATTAACCCTATATCTTAGCCCAATTTATTAATCTTGGTATCCTTTAGGGTTATCTTGACTAACCCTTAAGGTTAATTGTAGTCAAACTCTTGGTCAACCAAAGTCAATTTTTTTTGATCAACTAAGGTCAACTTTATACGGGTCAAATTTGAGCTTTAGGCTTTGGCCCAGTAACTCGGATATTACTTCCGGTTATTACCCATAATCATCTTGCTTACCCAATTTTAGTTTAAAAATCTATTTTCCATTTCTTTGGAAACTTGGGTAAATTAACTTCAAAAATCGTTTACTTAACTCATAAAAATTCATATTCTTTAAATAGGTCTTTGTAAAAATCATTTAGGGCTGGAAACTGCGTTTGGAACAGTTTCCCTAGTCAAAACAGTGGTTTTGGGAAAAGATACAATTTTTCCGAACTGTTTTTTTTAGAAAATCCTGTGCAGGAATTTCCTGTTCCCTGCACAGTCTTTATAAAACCGTGTCAGTTTAAAGATCCATTCCGATTTTGAAAAAGTTGTCTTCACGAAAGTTGTAGCTCTCGAAAAATCCTAAAACTTTCGTGTTTTGAGAAAAATCCAGTTCTGCTTGTATTCTTGTCAGTTTTAATTTGAAACTGACTGGTCGTGTAAACTAGGTCTGGGCAGACTAGTCTCGGTTTTCTGTAAAAACAGAGGCCATTGGAGCCTCAATTTGGGGAACTGTCCGCGTTGCTCCCTAGGAAAAACCCTTCTGAATAACTTTCATGTTTTACGTTTCACCCAGTTCGGCCTCTAAAAGCCTTAAATTTCCACTTTCCCGAAACTGGCCAGTTTGGAATCCGAATTGGCAGTTTCGGTTATTAAGTCCGGTTTACGTCCTATTTCGCGCAAACTACCTCAACCGAACACGCGGGAGCCTAGATAGCAACCATGCAGCGTATTCTATCGTCCCACATAAACAATCATGCAGCTCGAACGGGTCCATGCAAACCAAACCCAAAAAGCTCTAATCCTAGGTTTGCAAGGTTCTAACTTTTGCATCTCATTCAAACAAGCATCAATCATTCACCCTTAAGCTAGCAGCCAAGCATGCACTGCCTAGGGCAGATTGGGGACATATAATAAACTAGTATTTAGTATGCAAATTAAGAAAATTAAAGCAAGCATGCACATAAAAATCAAACCACCCCTAAGTCTAGATCAAGCACAACCCTAGATTCCTAACTTTGGGCACAAAATAAATTGAGCTTATGCTCTTACAATTTCAACTTGAAATACATGTAAATTTCAAATTGAATGCTTAATTGAAAGAGATTAAGGTCTAGAATGGTTTACCTTGATTTATTGAAGAAATTGAGGCTAGGGTTTGGTCACAAAAATTTTCCTCCTAGGACACCACCCAAGGCCGGTTTTGTTGCACCAATTGGCACCAAAATTGGCTGATTCTTGGTGGCTGCTTGCACCTAAGCTAAGCACTCTTAAATCCAAATTTTCTCACTCACTCACCCCCCCTTGGCAGCCGGCTGTTGGCCCCAAAATTGGGCACAAAAACTGCCAAAATTTTTGCTTGAACTTGCTAGGGGAAACCGAAGACTACAAACATCAAAACCCCTAAGTTTCTCAATTTTTTTCTTCACTCAATCACCCACTTGAGATTGCAGATTTTTGGAGAGGGAAAATGGGCAGAATTTGGCTGCTTTTTCTGAATTTTTATCAGCCAAAACTGATCCCCCCATGAGCCTATTTATAGGTGAAAAAATGGGACCTTTTTGCAAAAATTTTTGTTCAACTTTTGCTCATAAATCCATAGAGCAAAATTAATTCTATTTTGACCCCTCCCTCCCCCACATGGCCGGCCATCCATGGTGCAAGGTGGCTAGGTGTGATTTGTTTCCACCATTTATGATGTCATAATTCAAAAATGGGATGATGTCATAATTCCAAACTTGGGTGATGTCATCATAAGGCCTTGTTTGGCTTTTTCCTTAATGTAGTCCACTTTAAATCCAACACAGATATTTCTAATACTGTGTTCACTAATACACAGTATAATTCAGTACTGTTTTACTTGACTGCAGTCCAAAATTTATCTGTGTATTTTTGGACTGTAAAATTTTTTTCTTATTTCTTCAAACCTTTTTGCCCTTGATATCCAACTTAGTGTGCTTGATTTTTCTAGGGTGGTCTCATAGCTTATACTTGTTATCTTGTCCAAAAAGATAATTTTTGCAGTATATTTCTCATACTGCTTATCCCATTACTGTATAGTCATACCTTTGACTTTTTGGTCAACTTTGACTTTCTTGGTCAAACTTTGACCAACATGCAATCATGAAATTTTATCACGCCATTTTCCTTAAAATGCCTTAGACTAGGCTCAGTAATCTATCGTTGAGTCTCGTAGCTAATTAACCGAGAACTCAAACTTATACCGATATTCTATTCCAAACATGATCTAGACTTAAGTTTTCCTCATTCAAAGGAAATCTAGAATCATAAAAATTCGGGTTATTACAACAACAACCCAAGATCTTTCAAGTTTGATGGAAACCGCGACCCGTTGTGATACGAACCACGCCAACAACGTTACGAAACCCGATACCAAATCTGGAAACAACAACCCAAGATCTTTCAAGTTTGATGGAAACCGCGACCCGTTGTGATAGAACCACGCCAACAACGTTACGAAACCCGATACCAAATCTGGAAACGACAACCCAAGATCTTTCAAGTTTGATGGAAACCGTGACCCGTTGCCTAGCGAAGCAAGAACCTTGGTATGATGAAGACGCCACAAACGGTTGTGGAAGTCTGTTTTATAAGTCGATTTGAACGCCACAAGGAATCCTTGATAAGTTCGGATAAGTTTCTTCAAGAACTCAAGAAGAATAATTCACAATATGAATAAACATCAAAATCTTGTTTTCATCATCTGTGATCAGCCTTATATAGGCATAGTTATAATTTGTAAAATTCCTAATCTACCCTTAAGGATAAACATGCCTAAAAACATAACAAAAAAAGATCAGATTTATCTAAGAAATTCGGAATTAAAGATATAACAAAATTCAAATTTTAAACTAAAACTTAAAATTCAAATAGGATTACAAAAAATCAAATCTTGATCAGATCTTCTAAACTTCTTGAATTTCGTTTTGAATCTTGATCTTCTTGAAAACTTGAAAACATAATCTTGACCTGATTTTTTGTTGGGAAAAACGTCCTAATAAGCTAGGATATGCAAATTGGCGATGTAATGGCTTAATGGAAATGTATGGCTGATTGGCTCTCTTCCGGATCAACTTTGATGAGTAAAATCAGCTTTTGCTCACCCTCAGTAGTGAACACGCTCTCGTTTTATTGTAGAACTCTCTGGACTAAGTTACTTAGCTCTTCTTTGAATCTTTTAGCTCGAGCCCTCGTCACCGGACTAACTGGAACTTGAATGAAAGTATTCCTAGCAGCCTTGATGTCCTCATCAAGACCTCAACATTGCGTCAACAAAAACAAGAACCTTGGTATATTTAACATCAACTCATTATTTAATGCGAAACAAGAACCTCGGTATAAGGAAGACACCACAAACGGTAGTGGAAATCCGTTTGATAAGTTGATAGTGAACGCCATGAAAAATTCCGATAAGATCGAATGGTTCGTCAAATAACCCAAAGAGAAAATTCTCTTACATTTCTGAATAATTACTTCAAAAACTACCATTAGCTTCAGAACATGCCTTTTTATAGGTTGCTAGGTACAATTCTCTTTTCCTAATTTATTCTCTAATAAATTCAGCTCTGACAAAAAGACGTGGCTTCTTCAATTACATGGCTGAACTTGAATTATATTTACTATTTGTGCTCTATTTGTTGATTCCCATATGTAGACTTGCCATCCTCTATCACAATGTGTTGTGCTAAAGTATTTAAAACCTCCTTGAACCTCTTTGCACGTGCTCTTGTAACTGGACCAACAAAACTAGAATCGGATCCTTGACCTTATCATTCCCCTCCGCTTGAAGAGGATTTTCCCTCAAATCGTCACCTGTATCAAAAGGACTTAAATCAGAAACGTTAAAAGTTTCACTAACATTATACTGACCTTGTAAATCCAATTTGTAAGCGATGTCATTGATGCGCTCAAGAAGTTGAAACGGTCCGTCTCCTCGTGGAAGCAACTTTAAGCACCTTTGATTCGGAAACCTTTCCTTGCGCATATGCTACGAAACCCAATCCCCGGGCTCAAAAATAAGCTTACGATGCCCTTTATTGGCTTGTTTAACATATTGCTCCGTTCTCCGCTCGATGTTGAGCCTTGCTTTCTCATGTATCTTGATACGAAGATCGCCAACAACGTGACGAAACCCGATACCAAATCTGGAAACAACATCCCAAGATCTTTCAAGTTTGATGGAAACCGCGACCCGTTGTGATACGAACCACGCCAACAACGTTACGAAACCCGATACCAAATCTGGAAACAACAACCCAAGATCTTTCAAGTTTGATGGAAACCGCGACCCGTTGTGATAGAACCACGCCAACAACGTTACGAAACCCGATACCAAATCTGGAAACGACAACCCAAGATCTTTCAAGTTTGATGGAAACCGTGACCCGTTGCCTAGCGAAGCAAGAACCTTGGTATGATGAAGACGCCACAAACGGTTGTGGAAGTCTGTTTTATAAGTCGATTTGAACGCCACAAGGAATCCTTGATAAGTTCGGATAAGTTTCTTCAAGAACTCAAAAAGAATAATTCACAATATGAATAAACATCAAAATCTTGTTTTCATCATCTGTGATCAGCCTTATATAGGCATAGTTATAATTTGTAAAATTCCTAATCTACCCTTAAGGATAAACATGCCTAAAAACATAACAAAAAAAGATCAGATTTATCTAAGAAATTCGGAATTAAAGATATAACAAAATTCAAATTTTAAACTAAAACTTAAAATTCAAATAGGATTACAAAAAATCAAATCTTGATCAGATCTTCTAAACTTCTTGAATTTCGTTTTGAATCTTGATCTTCTTGAAAACTTGAAAACATAATCTTGACCTGATTTTTTGTTGGGAAAAACGTCCTAATAAGCTAGGATATGCAAATTGGCGATATAATGGCTTAATGGAAATGTATGGCTGATTGGCTTTCTCCGGATCAACTTTGATGAGTAAAATCAGCTTTTGCTCACCCTCAGTAGTGAACACGCTCTCGTTTTATTGTAGAACTCTCTGGACTAAGTTACTTAGCTCTTCTTTGAATCTTTTAGCTCGAGCCCTCGTCACCGGACTAACTGGAACTTGAATGAAAGTATTCCTAGCAGCCTTGATGTCCTCATCAAGACCTCAACATTGCGTCAACAAAAACAAGAACCTTGGTATATTTAACATCAACTCATTATTTAATGCGAAACAAGAACCTCGGTATAAGGAAGACACCACAAACGGTAGTGGAAATCCGTTTGATAAGTTGATAGTGAACGCCATGAAAAATTCCGATAAGATCGAATGGTTCGTCAAATAACCCAAAGAGAAAATTCTCTTACATTTCTGAATAATTACTTCAAAAACTACCATTAGCTTCAGAACATGCCTTTTTATAGGTTGCTAGGTACAATTCTCTTTTCCTAATTTATTCTCTAATAAATTCAGCTCTGACAAAAAGACGTGGCTTCTTCAATTACATGGCTGAACTTGAATTATATTTACTATTTGTGCTCTATTTGTTGATCCCACATATGT
Organism: Ficus hirta; assembly: GCA_038430175.1. Lineage (NCBI taxonomy): Eukaryota > Viridiplantae > Streptophyta > Magnoliopsida > Rosales > Moraceae > Ficus > Ficus hirta. Next base: position 2,924,521 of record JBBWSE010000014.1, on the reverse strand, counting down.
AGACTTGCCATCCTCTATCACAATGTGTTGTGCTAAAGTATTTAAAACCTCCTTGAACCTCTTCGCACGTGCTCTTGTAACTGGACCAACAAAACTAGAATCGGATCCTTGACCTTATCATTCCCCTCCGCTTGAAGAGGATTTTCCCTCAAATCGTCACCTGTATCAAAAGGACTTAAATCAGAAACGTTAAAAGTTTCACTAACATTATACTGACCTTGTAAATCCAATTTGTAAGCGTTGTCATTGATGCGCTCAAGAAGTTGAAACGGTCCGTCTCCTCGTGGAAGCAACTTTAAGCACCTTTGATTCGGAAACCTTTCCTTGCGCATATGCTACGAAACCCAATCCCCGGGCTCAAAAATAAGCTTACGATGTCCTTTATTGGCTTGTTTAACATATTGCTCCGTTCTCCGCTCGATGTTGAGCCTTGCTTTCTCATGTATCTTGATACGAAGCTCGCCAACAACGTGACGAAACCCGATACCAAATCTGGAAACAACATCCCAAGATCTTTCAAGTTTGATGGAAACCGCGACCCGTTGTGATACGAACCACGCCAACAACGTTACGAAACCCGATACCAAATCTGGAAACAACAACCCAAGATCTTTCAAGTTTGATGGAAACCGCGACCCGTTGTGATAGAACCACGCCAACAACGTTACGAAACCCGATACCAAATCTGGAAACGACAACCCAAGATCTTTCAAGTTTGATGGAAACCGTGACCCGTTGCCTAGCGAAGCAAGAACCTTGGTATGATGAAGACGCCACAAACGGTTGTGGAAGTCTGTTTTATAAGTCGATTTGAACGCCACAAGGAATCCTTGATAAGTTCGGATAAGTTTCTTCAAGAAATCAAAAAGAATAATTCACAATATGAATAAACATCAAAATCTTGTTTTCATCATCTGTGATCAGCCTTATATAGGCATAGTTATAATTTGTAAAATTCCTAATCTACCCTTAAGGATAAACATGCCTAAAAACATAACAAAAAAAGATCAGATTTATCTAAGAAATTCGGAATTAAAGATATAACAAAATTCAAATTTTAAACTAAAACTTAAAATTCAAATAGGATTACAAAAAATCAAATCTTGATCAGATCTTCTAAACTTCTTGAATTTCGTTTTGAATCTTGATCTTCTTGAAAACTTGAAAACATAATCTTGACCTGATTTTTTGTTGGGAAAAACGTCCTAATAAGCTAGGATATGCAAATTGGCGATGTAATGGCTTAATGGAAATGTATGGCTGATTGGCTCTCTCCGGATCAACTTTGATGAGTAAAATCAGCTTTTGCTCACCCTCAGTAGTGAACACGCTCTCGTTTTATTGTAGAACTCTCTGGACTAAGTTACTTAGCTCTTCTTTGAATCTTTTAGCTCGAGCCCTCGTCACCGGACTAACTGGAACTTGAATGAAAGTATTCCTAGCAGCCTTGATGTCCTCATCAAGACCTCAACATTGCGTCAACAAAAACAAGAACCTTGGTATATTTAACATCAACTCATTATTTAATGCGAAACAAGAACCTCGGTATAAGGAAGACACCACAAACGGTAGTGGAAATCCGTTTGATAAGTTGATAGTGAACGCCATGAAAAATTCCGATAAGTTCGAATGGTTCGTCAAATAACCCAAAGAGACAATTCTCTTACATTTCTGAATAATTACTTCAAAAACTACCATTAGCTTCAGAACATGCCTTTTTATAGGCTGCTAGGTACAATTCTCTTTTCCTAATTTATTCTCTAATAAATTCAGCTCTGACAAAAAGACGTGGCTTCTTCAATTACATGGCTGAACTTGAATTATATTTACTATTTGTGCTCTATTTGTTGATCCCACATATGTAGACTTGCCATCCTCTATCACAATGTGTTGTGCTAAAGTATTTAAAACCTCCTTGAACCTCTTTGCACGTGCTCTCGTAACTGGACCAACAAAACTAGAATCGGATCCTTGACCTTATCATTCCCCTCCGCTTGAAGAGGTTTTGCCCTCAAATCGTCACCTGTATCAAAAGGACTTAAATCAGAAACGTTAAAAGTTTCACTAACATTATACTGACCTTGTAAATCCAATTTGTAAGCGTTGTCATTGATGCGCTCAAGAAGTTGAAACGGTCCGTCTCCTCGTGGAAGCAACTTTAAGCACCTTTGATTCGGAAACCTTTCCTTGCGCATATGCAACCAAACCCAATCACCGGGCTCAAAAATAAGCTTACGATGCCCTTTATTGGCTTGTTTAACATATTGCTCCGTTCTCCGCTCGATGTTGAGCCTTGCTTTCTCATGTATCTTGATACGAACCTCACCAACAACGTGACGAAACCCGATACCAAATCTGGAAACAACAACCCAAGATCTTTCAAGTTTGATGGAAACCGCGACCCGTTGTGATACGAACCACGCCAACAACGTTACGAAACCCGATACCAAATCTGGAAACAACAACCCAAGATCTTTCAAGTTTGATGGAAACCGCGACCCGTTGTGATAGAACCACGCCAACAACGTTACGAAACCCGATACCAAATCTGGAAACGACAACCCAAGATCTTTCAAGTTTGATGGAAACCGTGACCCGTTGCCTAGCGAAGCAAGAACCTTGGTATGATGAAGACGCCACAAACGGTTGTGGAAGTCTGTTTTATAAGTCGATTTGAACGCCACAAGGAATCCTTGATAAGTTCGGATAAGTTTCTTCAAGAACTCAAAAAGAATAATTCACAATATGAATAAACATCAAAATCTTGTTTTCATCATCTGTGATCAGCCTTATATAGGCATAGTTATAATTTGTAAAATTCCTAATCTACCCTTAAGGATAAACATGCCTAAAAACATAACAAAAAAAGATCAGATTTATCTAAGAAATTCGGAATTAAAGATATAACAAAATTCAAATTTTAAACTAAAACTTAAAATTCAAATAGGATTACAAAAAATCAAATCTTGATCAGATCTTCTAAACTTCTTGAATTTCGTTTTGAATCTTGATCTTCTTGAAAACTTGAAAACATAATCTTGACCTGATTTTTTGTTGGGAAAAACGTCCTAATAAGCTAGGATATGCAAATTGGCGATATAATGGCTTAATGGAAATGTATGGCTGATTGGCTTTCTCCGGATCAACTTTGATGAGTAAAATCAGCTTTTGCTCACCCTCAGTAGTGAACACGCTCTCGTTTTATTGTAGAACTCTCTGGACTAAGTTACTTAGCTCTTCTTTGAATCTTTTAGCTCGAGCCCTCGTCACCGGACTAACTGGAACTTGAATGAAAGTATTCCTAGCAGCCTTGATGTCCTCATCAAGACCTCAACATTGCGTCAACAAAAACAAGAACCTTGGTATATTTAACATCAACTCATTATTTAATGCGAAACAAGAACCTCGGTATAAGGAAGACACCACAAACGGTAGTGGAAATCCGTTTGATAAGTTGATAGTGAACGCCATGAAAAATTCCGATAAGATCGAATGGTTCGTCAAATAACCCAAAGAGAAAATTCTCTTACATTTCTGAATAATTACTTCAAAAACTACCATTAGCTTCAGAACATGCCTTTTTATAGGTTGCTAGGTACAATTCTCTTTTCCTAATTTATTCTCTAATAAATTCAGCTCTGACAAAAAGACGTGGCTTCTTCAATTACATGGCTGAACTTGAATTATATTTACTATTTGTGCTCTATTTGTTGATCCCACATATGTAGACTTGCCATCCTCTATCACAATGTGTTGTGCTAAAGTATTTAAAACCTCCTTGAACCTCTTCGCACGTGCTCTTGTAACTGGACCAACAAAACTAGAATCGGATCCTTGACCTTATCATTCCCCTCCGCTTGAAGAGGATTTTCCCTCAAATCGTCACCTGTATCAAAAGGACTTAAATCAGAAACGTTAAAAGTTTCACTAACATTATACTGACCTTGTAAATCCAATTTGTAAGCGTTGTCATTGATGCGCTCAAGAAGTTGAAACGGTCCGTCTCCTCGTGGAAGCAACTTTAAGCACCTTTGATTCGGAAACCTTTCCTTGCGCATATGCTACGAAACCCAATCCCCGGGCTCAAAAATAAGCTTACGATGTCCTTTATTGGCTTGTTTAACATATTGCTCCGTTCTCCGCTCGATGTTGAGCCTTGCTTTCTCATGTATCTTGATACGAAGCTCGCCAACAACGTGACGAAACCCGATACCAAATCTGGAAACAACATCCCAAGATCTTTCAAGTTTGATGGAAACCGCGACCCGTTGTGATACGAACCACGCCAACAACGTTACGAAACCCGATACCAAATCTGGAAACAACAACCCAAGATCTTTCAAGTTTGATGGAAACCGCGACCCGTTGTGATAGAACCACGCCAACAACGTTACGAAACCCTATACCAAATCTGGAAACGACAACCCAAGATCTTTCAAGTTTGATGGAAACCGTGACCCGTTGCCTAGCGAAGCAAGAACCTTGGTATGATAAAGACGCCACAAACGGTTGTGGAAGTCTGTTTTATAAGTCGATTTGAACGCCACAAGGAATCCTTGATAAGTTCGGATAAGTTTCATCAAGAACTCAAGAAGAATAATTCATAATATGAATAAACATCAAAATCTTGTTTTCATCATCTGTGATCAGCCTTATATGGGCATAGTTATAATTTGTAAAATTCCTAATCTACCCTTAAGGATAAACATGCCTAAAAACATAACAAAAAAAGATCAGATTTATCTAAGAAATTCGGAATTAAAGATATAACAAAATTCAAATTTTAAACTAAAACTTAAAATTCAAATAGGATTACAAAAAATCAAATCTTGATCAGATCTTCTAAACTTCTTGAATTTCGTTTTGAATCTTGATCTTCTTGAAAACTTGAAAACATAATCTTGACCTGATTTTTTGTTGGGAAAAACGTCCTAATAAGCTAGGATATGCAAATTGGCGATGTAATGGCTTAATGGAAATGTATGGCTGATTGGCTCTCTTCCGGATCAACTTTGATGAGTAAAATCAGCTTTTGCTCACCCTCAGTAGTGAACACGCTCTCGTTTTATTGTAGAACTCTCTGGACTAAGTTACTTAGCTCTTCTTTGAATCTTTTAGCTCGAGCCCTCGTCACCGGACTAACTGGAACTTGAATGAAAGTATTCCTAGCAGCCTTGATGTCCTCATCAAGACCTCAACATTGCGTCAACAAAAACAAGAACCTTGGTATATTTAACATCAACTCATTATTTAATGCGAAACAAGAACCTCGGTATAAGGAAGACACCACAAACGGTAGTGGAAATCCGTTTGATAAGTTGATAGTGAACGCCATGAAAAATTCCGATAAGTTCGAATGGTTCGTCAAATAACCCAAAGAGACAATTCTCTTACATTTCTGAATAATTACTTCAAAAACTACCATTAGCTTCAGAACATGCCTTTTTATAGGCTGCTAGGTACAATTCTCTTTTCCTAATTTATTCTCTAATAAATTCAGCTCTGACAAAAAGACGTGGCTTCTTCAATTACATGGCTGAACTTGAATTATATTTACTATTTGTGCTCTATTTGTTGATCCCACATATGTAGACTTGCCATCCTCTATCACAATGTGTTGTGCTAAAGTATTTAAAACCTCCTTGAACCTCTTTGCACGTGCTCTTGTAACTGGACCAACAAAACTAGAATCGGATCCTTGACCTTATCATTCCCCTCCGCTTGAAGAGGTTTTGCCCTCAAATCGTCACCTGTATCAAAAGGACTTAAATCAGAAACGTTAAAAGTTTCACTAACATTATACTGACCTTGTAAATCCAATTTGTAAGCGTTGTCATTGATGCGCTCAAGAAGTTGAAACGGTCCGTCTCCTCGTGGAAGCAACTTTAAGCACCTTTGATTCGGAAACCTTTCCTTGCGCATATGCAACCAAACCCAATCACCGGGCTCAAAAATAAGCTTACGATGCCCTTTATTGGCTTGTTTAACATATTGCTCCGTTCTCCGCTCGATGTTGAGCCTTGCTTTCTCATGTATCTTGATACGAACCTCGCCAACAACGTGACGAAACCCGATACCAAATCTGGAAACAACAACCCAAGATCTTTCAAGTTTGATGGAAACCGCGACCCGTTGTGATACGAACCACGCCAACAACGTTACGAAACCCGATACCAAATCTGGAAACAACAACCCAAGATCTTTCAAGTTTGATGGAAACCGCGACCCGTTGTGATAGAACCACGCCAACAACGTTACGAAACCCGATACCAAATCTGGAAACGACAACCCAAGATCTTTCAAGTTTGATGGAAACCGTGACCCGTTGCCTAGCGAAGCAAGAACCTTGGTATGATGAAGACGCCACAAACGGTTGTGGAAGTCTGTTTTATAAGTCGATTTGAACGCCACAAGGAATCCTTGATAAGTTCGGATAAGTTTCATCAAGAACTCAAGAAGAATAATTCATAATATGAATAAACATCAAAATCTTGTTTTCATCATCTGTGATCAGCCTTATATGGGCATAGTTATAATTTGTAAAATTCCTAATCTACCCTTAAGGATAAACATGCCTAAAAACATAACAAAAAAAGATCAGATTTATCTAAGAAATTCGGAATTAAAGATATAACAAAATTCAAATTTTAAACTAAAACTTAAAATTCAAATAGGATTACAAAAAATCAAATCTTGATCAGATCTTCTAAACTTCTTGAATTTCGTTTTGAATCTTGATCTTCTTGAAAACTTGAAAACATAATCTTGACCTGATTTTTTGTTGGGAAAAACGTCCTAATAAGCTAGGATATGCAAATTGGCGATGTAATGGCTTAATGGAAATGTATGGCTGATTGGCTCTCTTCCGGATCAACTTTGATGAGTAAAATCAGCTTTTGCTCACCCTCAGTAGTGAACACGCTCTCGTTTTATTGTAGAACTCTCTGGACTAAGTTACTTAGCTCTTCTTTGAATCTTTTAGCTCGAGCCCTCGTCACCGGACTAACTGGAACTTGAATGAAAGTATTCCTAGCAGCCTTGATGTCCTCATCAAGACCTCAACATTGCGTCAACAAAAACAAGAACCTTGGTATATTTAACATCAACTCATTATTTAATGCGAAACAAGAACCTCGGTATAAGGAAGACACCACAAACGGTAGTGGAAATCCGTTTGATAAGTTGATAGTGAACGCCATGAAAAATTCCGATAAGTTCGAATGGTTCGTCAAATAACCCAAAGAGACAATTCTCTTACATTTCTGAATAATTACTTCAAAAACTACCATTAGCTTCAGAACATGCCTTTTTATAGGCTGCTAGGTACAATTCTCTTTTCCTAATTTATTCTCTAATAAATTCAGCTCTGACAAAAAGACGTGGCTTCTTCAATTACATGGCTGAACTTGAATTATATTTACTATTTGTGCTCTATTTGTTGATTCCACATATGTAGACTTGCCATCCTCTATCACAATGTGTTGTGCTAAAGTATTTAAAACCTCCTTGAACCTCTTTGCACGTGCTCTTGTAACTGGACCAACAAAACTAGAATCGGATCCTTGACCTTATCATTCCCCTCCGCTTGAAGAGGTTTTGCCCTCAAATCGTCACCTGTATCAAAAGGACTTAAATCAGAAACGTTAAAAGTTTCACTAACATTATACTGACCTTGTAAATCCAATTTGAAAGCGTTGTCATTGATGCGCTCAAGAAGTTGAAACGGTCCGTCTCCTTGTGGAAGCAACTTTAAGCACCTTTGATTCGGAAACCTTTCCTTGCGCATATGCAACCAAACCCAATCACCGGGCTCAAAAATAAGCTTACGATGCCCTTTATTGGCTTGTTTAACATATTGCTCCGTTCTCCGCTCGATGTTGAGCCTTGCTTTCTCATGTATCTTGATACGAACCTCGCCAACAACGTGACGAAACCCGATACCAAATCTGGAAACAACAACCCAAGATCTTTCAAGTTTGATGGAAACCGCGACCCGTTGTGATACGAACCACGCCAACAACGTTACGAAACCCGATACCAAATCTAGAAACAACAACCCAAGATCTTTCAAGTTTGATGGAAACCACAACCCGTTGTGAAAGAACCACGCCAACAACGTTACGAAACCCGATACCAAATCTGGAAACGACAACCCAAGATCTTTCAAGTTTGATGGAAACCGTGACCCGTTGCCTAGCGAAGCAAGAACCTTGGTATGATGAAGACGCCACAAACAGTTGTGGAAGTCTGTTTTATAAGTCGATTTGAACGCCACAAGGAATCCTTGATAAGTTCGGATAAGTTTCTTCAAGAACTCAAGAAGAATAATTCATAATATGAATAAACATCAAAATCTTGTTTTCATCATCTGTGATCAGCCTTATATAGGCATAGTTATAATTTGTAAAATTCCTAATCTACCCTTAAGGATAAACATGCCTAAAAACATAACAAAAAAAGATCAGATTTATCTAAGAAATTCGGAATTAAAGATATAACAAAATTCAAATTTTAAACTAAAATTTAAAATTCAAATAGGATTACAAAAAATCAAATCTTGATCAGATCTTCTAAACTTCTTGAATTTCGTTTTGAATCTTGATCTTCTTGAAAACTTGAAAACATAATCTTGACCTGATTTTTTGTTGGGAAAAAAGTCCTAATAAGCTAGGATATGCAAATTGGCGATGTAATGGCTTAATGGAAATGTATGGCTGATTGGCTCTCTTCCGGATCAACTTTGATGAGTAAAATCAGCTTTTGCTCACCCTCAGTAGTGAACACGCTCTCGTTTTATTGTAGAACTCTCTGGACTAAGTTACTTAGCTCTTCTTTGAATCTTTTAGCTCGAGCCCTCGTCACCGGACTAACTGGAACTTGAATGAAAGTATTCCTAGCAGCCTTGATGTCCTCATCAAGACCTCAACATTACGTCAACAAAAACAAGAACCTTGGTATATTTAACATCAACTCATTATTTAATGCGAAACAAGAACCTCGGTATAAGGAAAACACCACAAACGGTAGTGGAAATCCGTTTGATAAGTTGATAGTGAACGCCATGAAAAATTCCGATAAGTTCGAATGGTTCGTCAAATAACCCAAAGAGAAAATTCTCTTACATTTCTGAATAATTACTTCAAAAACTACCATTAGCTTCAGAACATGCCTTTTTATAGGTTGCTAGGTACAATTCTCTTTTCCTAATTTATTCTCTAATAAATTCAGCTCTGACAAAAAGACGTGGCTTCTTCAATTACATGGCTGAACTTGAATTATATTTACTATTTGTGCTCTATTTGTTGATTCCACATATGTAGACTTGCCATCCTCTATCACAATGTGTTGTGCTAAAGTATTTAAAACCTCCTTGAACCTCTTTGCACGTGCTCTTGTAACTGGACCAACAAAACTAGAATCGGATCCTTGACCTTATCATTCCCCTTCGCTTGAAGAGGTTTTGCCCTCAAATCGTCACCTGTATCAAAAGGACTTAAATCAGAAACGTTAAAAGTTTCACTAACATTATACTGACCGTGTAAATCCAATTTGTAAGCGTTGTCATTGATGCGCTCAAGAAGTTGAAACGGTCCGTCTCCTCGTGGAAGCAACTTTAAGCACCTTTGATTCGGAAACCTTTCCTTGCGCATATGCAACCAAACCCAATCACCGGGCTAAAAAATAAGCTTATGATGCCCTTTATTGGCTTGTTTAACATATTGCTCCGTTCTCCGCTCGATGTTGAGCCTTGCTTTCTCATGTATCTTGATACGAACCTCGCCAACAACGTGACGAAACCCGATACCAAATCTGGAAACAACAACCCAAGATCTTTCAAGTTTGATGGAAACCGCGACCCGTTGTGATACGAACCACGCCAACAACGTTACGAAACCCGATACCAAATCTAGAAACAACAACCCAAGATCTTTCAAGTTTGATGGAATCCGCAACCCGTTGTGATAGAACCACGCCAACAACGTTACGAAACCCGATACCAAATCTGGAAACGACAACCCAAGATCTTTCAAGTTTGATGGAAACCGTGACCCGTTGCCTAGCAAAGCAAGAACCTTGGTATGATGAAGACGCCACAAACGGTTGTGGAAGTCTGTTTTATAAGTCGATTTGAACGCCACAAGGAATCCTTGATAAGTTCGGATAAGTTTCATCAAGAACTCAAGAAGAATAATTCATAATATGAATAAACATCAAAATCTTGTTTTCATCATCTGTGATCAGCCTTATATAGGCATAGTTATAATTTGTAAAATTCCTAATCTACCCTTAAGGATAAACATGCCTAAAAACATAACAAAAAAAGATCAGATTTATCTAAGAAATTCGGAATTAAAGATATAACAAAATTCAAATTTTAAACTAAAACTTAAAATTCAAATAGGATTACAAAAAATCAAATCTTGATCAGATCTTCTAAACTTCTTGAATTTCGTTTTGAATCTTGATCTTCTTGAAAACTTGAAAACATAATCTTGACCTGATTTTTTGTTGGGAAAAACATCCTAATAAGCTAGGATATGCAAATTGGCGATGTAATGGCTTAATGGAAATGTATGGCTGATTGGCTCTCTTCCGGATCAACTTTGATGAGTAAAATCAGCTTTTGCTCACCCTCAGTAGTGAACACGCTCTCGTTTTATTGTAGAACTCTCTGGACTAAGTTACTTAGCTCTTCTTTGAATCTTTTAGCTCGAGCCCTCGTCACCGGACTAACTGGAACTTGAATGAAAGTATTCCTAGCAGCCTTGATGTCCTCATCAAGACCTCAACATTGCGTCAACAAAAACAAGAACCTTGGTATATTTAACATCAACTCATTATTTAATGCGAAACAAGAACCTCGGTATAAGGAAGACACCACAAACGGTAGTGGAAATCCGTTTGATAAGTTGATAGTGAACGCCATGAAAAATTCCGATAAGTTCGAATGGTTCGTCAAATAACCCAAAGAGAAAATTCTCTTACATTTCTGAATAATTACTTCAAAAACTACCATTAGCTTCAGAACATGCCTTTTTATAGGTTGCTAGGTACAATTCTCTTTTCCTAATTTATTCTCTAATAAATTCAGCTCTGACAAAAAGACGTGGCTTCTTCAATTACATGGCTGAACTTGAATTATATTTACTATTTGTGCTCTATTTGTTGATTCCACATATGTAGACTTGCCATCCTCTATCACAATGTGTTGTGCTAAAGTATTTAAAACCTCCTTGAACCTCTTTGCACGTGCTCTTGTAACTGGACCAACAAAACTAGAATCGGATCCTTGACCTTATCATTCCCCTTCGCTTGAAGAGGTTTTGCCCTCAAATCGTCACCTGTATCAAAAGGACTTAAATCAGAAACGTTAAAAGTTTCACTAACATTATACTGACCTTGTAAATCCAATTTGTAAGCGTTGTCATTGATGCGCTCAAGAAGTTGAAACGGTCCGTCTCCTCGTGGAAGCAACTTTAAGCACCTTTGATTCGGAAACCTTTCCTTGCGCATATGCAACCAAACCCAATCACCGGGCTAAAAAATAAGCTTACGATGCCCTTTATTGGCTTGTTTAACATATTGCTCCGTTCTCCGCTCGATGTTGAGCCTTGCTTTCTCATGTATCTTGATACGAACCTCGCCAACAACGTGACGAAACCCGATACCAAATCTGGAAACAACAACCCAAGATCTTTCAAGTTTGATGGAAACCGCGACCCGTTGTGATACGAACCACGCCAACAACGTTACGAAACCCGATACCAAATCTAGAAACAACAACCCAAGATCTTTCAAGTTTGATGGAAACCGCAACCCGTTGTGATAGAACCACGCCAACAACGTTACGAAACCCGATACCAAATCTGGAAACGACAACCCAAGATCTTTCAAGTTTGATGGAAACCGTGACCCGTTGCCTAGCGAAGCAAGAACCTTGGTATGATGAAGACGCCACAAACGGTTGTGGAAGTCTGTTTTATAAGTCGATTTGAACGCCACAAGGAATCCTTAATAAGTTCGGATAAGTTTCTTCAAGAACTCAAGAAGAATAATTCATAATATGAATAAACATCAAAATCTTGTTTTCATCATCTGTGATCAGCCTTATATAGGCATAGTTATAATTTGTAAAATTCCTAATCTACCCTTAAGGATAAACATGCCTAAAAACATAACAAAAAAAGATCAGATTTATCTAAGAAATTCGGAATTAAAGATATAACAAAATTCAAATTTTAAACTAAAACTTAAAATTCAAATAGGATTACAAAAAATCAAATCTTGGTCAGATCTTCTAAACTTCTTGAATTTCGTTTTGAATCTTGATCTTCTTGAAAACTTGAAAACATAATCTTGACCTGATTTTTTGTTGGGAAAAACATCCTAATAAGCTAGGATATGCAAATTGGCGATGTAATGGCTTAATGGAAATGTATGGCTGATTGGCTCTCTTCCAGATCAACTTTGATGAGTAAAATCAGCTTTTGCTCACCCTCAGTAGTGAACACGCTCTCGTTTTATTGTAGAACTCTCTGGACTAAGTTACTTAGCTCTTCTTTGAATCTTTTAGCTCGAGCCCTCGTCACCGGACTAACTGGAACTTGAATGAAAGTATTCCTAGCAGCCTTGATGTCCTCATCAAGACCTCAACATTGCATCAACAAAAACAAGAACCTTGGTATATTTAACATCAACTCATTATTTAATGCGAAACAAGAACCTCGGTATAAGGAAGACACCACAAACGGTAGTGGAAATCCGTTTGATAAGTTGATAGTGAACGCCATGAAAAATTCCGATAAGTTCGAATGGTTCGTCAAATAACCCAAAGAGAAAATTCTCTTACATTTCTGAATAATTACTTCAAAAACTACCATTAGCTTCAGAACATGCCTTTTTATAGGTTGCTAGGTACAATTCTCTTTTCCTAATTTATTCTCTAATAAATTCAGCTCTGACAAAAAGACGTGGCTTCTTCAATTACATGGCTGAACTTGAATTATATTTACTATTTGTGCTCTATTTGTTGATTCCACATATGTAGACTTGCCATCCTCTATCACAATGTGTTGTGCTAAAGTATTTAAAACCTCCTTGAACCTCTTTGCACGTGCTCTTGTAACTGGACCAACAAAACTAGAATCGGATCCTTGACCTTATCATTCCCCTTCGCTTGAAGAGGTTTTGCCCTCAAATCGTCACCTGTATCAAAAGGACTTAAATCAGAAACGTTAAAAGTTTCACTAACATTATACTGACCTTGTAAATCCAATTTGTAAGCGTTGTCATTGATGCGCTCAAGAAGTTGAAACGGTCCGTCTCCTCGTGGAAGCAACTTTAAGCACCTTTGATTCGGAAACCTTTCCTTGCGCATATGCAACCAAACCCAATCACCGGGCTAAAAAATAAGCTTACGATGCCCTTTATTGGCTTGTTTAACATATTGCTCCGTTCTCCGCTCGATGTTGAGCCTTGCTTTCTCATGTATCTTGATACGAACCTCGCCAACAACGTGACGAAACCCGATACCAAATCTGGAAACAACAACCCAAGATCTTTCAAGTTTGATGGAAACCGCGACCCGTTGTGATACGAACCACGCCAACAACGTTACGAAACCCGATACCAAATCTAGAAACAACAACCCAAGATCTTTCAAGTTTGATGGAAACCGCAACCCGTTGTGATAGAACCACGCCAACAACGTTACGAAACCCGATACCAAATCTGGAAACGACAACCCAAGATCTTTCAAGTTTGATGGAAACCGTGACCCGTTGCCTAGCGAAGCAAGAACCTTGGTATGATGAAGACGCCACAAACGGTTGTGGAAGTCTGTTTTATAAGTCGATTTGAACGCCACAAGGAATCCTTGATAAGTTCGGATAAGTTTCTTCAAGAACTCAAGAAGAATAATTCATAATATGAATAAACATCAAAATCTTGTTTTCATCATCTGTGATCAGCCTTATATAGGCATAGTTATAATTTGTAAAATTCCTAATCTACCCTTAAGGATAAACATGCCTAAAAACATAAAAAAAAAAGATCAGATTTATCTAAGAAATTCGGAATTAAAGATATAACAAAATTCAAATTTTAAACTAAAACTTAAAATTCAAATAGGATTACAAAAAATCAAATCTTGATCAGATCTTCTAAACTTCTTGAATTTCGTTTTGAATCTTGATCTTCTTGAAAACTTGAAAACATAATCTTGACCTGATTTTTTGTTGGGAAAAACATCCTAATAAGCTAGGATATGCAAATTGGCGATGTAATGGCTTAATGGAAATGTATGGATGATTGGCTCTCTTCCGGATCAACTTTGATGAGTAAAATCAGCTTTTGCTCACCCTCAGTAGTGAACACGCTCTCGTTTTATTGTAGAACTCTCTGGACTAAGTTACTTAGCTCTTCTTTGAATCTTTTAGCTCGAGCCCTCGTCACCGGACTAACTGGAACTTGAATGAAAGTATTCCTAGCAGCCTTGATGTCCTCATCAAGACCTCAACATTGCGTCAACAAAAACAAGAACCTTGGTATATTTAACATCAACTCATTATTTAATGCGAAACAAGAACCTCGGTATAAGGAAGACACCACAAACGGTAGTGGAAATCCGTTTGATAAGTTGATAGTGAACGCCATGAAAAATTCCGATAAGTTCGAATGGTTCGTCAAATAACCCAAAGAGAAAATTCTCTTACATTTCTGAATAATTACTTCAAAAACTACCATTAGCTTCAGAACATGCCTTTTTATAGGTTGCTAGGTACAATTCTCTTTTCCTAATTTATTCTCTAATAAATTCAGCTCTGACAAAAAGACGTGGCTTCTTCAATTACATGGCTGAACTTGAATTATATTTACTATTTGTGCTCTATTTGTTGATTCCACATATGTAGACTTGCCATCCTCTATCACAATGTGTTGTGCTAAAGTATTTAAAACCTCCTTGAACCTCTTTGCACGTGCTCTTGTAACTGGACCAACAAAACTAGAATCGGATCCTTGACCTTATCATTCCCCTTCGCTTGAAGAGGTTTTGCCCTCAAATCGTCACCTGTATCAAAAGGACTTAAATCAGAAACGTTAAAAGTTTCACTAACATTATACTGACCTTGTAAATCCAATTTGTAAGCGTTGTCATTGATGCGCTCAAGAAGTTGAAACGGTCCGTCTTGATACGAACCACGCCAACAAAGTGACGAAACCCGATACCAAATCTGGGAACGACAACCCAAGATCTTTCAAGTTTGATGGAAACCGCGACCCGTTGCTTAGCGAAGCAAGAACCTTGGTATGATGAAGACGCCACAAACGGTTATGGAAGTCCGTTTGATAAGTCGATTTGAACGCCACAAGGAATCCTTGATAAGTTCGAAAAAGTTTCTTCAAGAACTCAAGAAGAAAAACTCACAATATGAATAATCATCAAAATCTTATTTCCATCATCTGAAGTCCGCCTTAAATAGGCAAAGTTACAATTTGTAAAATTCCTAATCTACCCTTAAAGATAAACTTGAATAAAAACATAAAAAAAGATCAGATTTATCTAAATAAATTCGGAATTAAAAATATACCTAAATTCAAATTTTAAACTAAAACTTAAAATTAAAAATCAGATTACAAATAAATCAAATCTTAATCAGATCTCGTTTTGAATTTTGAACTTTGTGA
The DNA here is from genome assembly GCA_038430175.1 of Ficus hirta. NCBI lineage: Eukaryota > Viridiplantae > Streptophyta > Magnoliopsida > Rosales > Moraceae > Ficus > Ficus hirta. The sequence continues at coordinate 2,908,834 of JBBWSE010000014.1, read as the reverse complement.
ACTCTTGAAAACGTAATCTTGACTTGATTCATTGTTGGAAAATTACGTCCAATTCAACGTTGGAAAATAAAACGTCCACATCAATCTTGGCTCTCTTCCGGGTCAAATTTGATGAGTAAAATCAATCTTTGGTCACCATCAGTAGTGAACATGCTCTCTTCTTGATGTAGAACTTTCTGGACTAAGTTATTCAACTCTTGTTTGAATCTTTTAGCTCGAGCTCTAGTCATCGGACCAACTGGAACTTGAATCGGTTCGTGAGAATTCCATTGAGCCTTGATGTCCTCATCATTCCCCCCCTCTTGAAAAGGATTTGTCCTCAAATCATCACCTACATCAAACAGACTTAAGTCAGTAACATTGAAAGTAGCACTAATATTGTACTCACCGGGTAAGTCAAGTTTGTAGGCATTGTCATTGATCCGTTCTAGCACTTGAAATGGACCATCTCCTCGGGGCAGTAACTTAGAACGTCTTTGCGCCGGAAATCTTTCTTTCCTCATGTGCAACCACACCCAATCACCAGGTTCAAACACCAGCTTGTGACGTCCCTTGTTAGCTTGCTTAATGTATTGCTCGGTTCTCCTCTCTATGTTGAGCCGTGCCCTCTCATGAAGTTGCTTCACAAATTCTGCCTTCTTTTTACCGTCTAAGTTCACATGCTCGGAAACAGGTAAAGGTGATAAATCTAACGGAGTTAAAGGATTAAAACCGTAAACAATTTCAAACGGTGAGAACTTAGTAGCAGAATGAATCGTACGATTATAAGCGAACTCAACATGTGGTAAGCAATCTTCCCAAGTCTTGATGTTCTTACTAATGACTGCCCTCAACAAAGTGGATAAAGTCCTATTAACTACTTCTGTTTGACCATCAGTTTGAGGATGACAAGTTGTAGAAAACAAAAGTTTCGTTCCTAGTTTTCCCCATAACGTCTTCCAAAAGTAACTCAAGAACTTAGCATCCCGATCTGACACGATTGTCCTAGGCATACCATGTAATCTCACAATCTCCCTAAAGAACAAATCGGCAATATAAGAAGCATCATCAGTCTTATGACAAGGGATAAAATGAGCCATCTTAGAAAACCGATCTACAACCACAAAGATAGAATCCCTTCCACGCCGACTCCTAGGTAAACCCAAAATAAAATCCATTGAAATATCAATCCAAGGTGAACTAGGAATAGGTAGGGGCTTGTAAAGACCATGCGGCTGAACCTTCGATTTAGCTTGCCTACAAGTGACACATCTACCACAAACTCTCTCTACATCCCGTTTCATATGTGGCCAATAGAAGTGCTCCTGCAATATAGCTAAAGTCTTAGCGACTCC
>JBBWSE010000014.1:2837500-2902500 GCA_038430175.1 Ficus hirta | reverse complement strand
CCATTGAGCCTTGATGTCCTCATCATTCTCCTCGTGGAAGCAACTTTAAGCACCTTTGATTCGGAAACCTTTCCTTGCGCATATGCAACCAAACCCAATCACCGGGCTAAAAAATAAGCTTACGATGCCCTTTATTGGCTTGTTTAACATATTGCTCCGTTCTCCGCTCGATGTTGAGCCTTGCTTTCTCATGTATCTTGATACGAACCTCGCCAACAACGTGACGAAACCCGATACCAAATCTGGAAACAACAACCCAAGATCTTTCAAGTTTGATGGAAACCGCGACCCGTTGTGATACGAACCACGCCAACAACGTTACGAAACCCGATACCAAATCTAGAAACAACAACCCAAGATCTTTCAAGTTTGATGGAAACCGCAACCCGTTGTGATAGAACCACGCCAACAACGTTACGAAACCCGATACCAAATCTGGAAACGACAACCCAAGATCTTTCAAGTTTGATGGAAACCGTGACCCGTTGCCTAGCGAAGCAAGAACCTTGGTATGATGAAGACGCCACAAACGGTTGTGGAAGTCTGTTTTATAAGTCGATTTGAACGCCACAAGGAATCCTTGATAAGTTCGGATAAGTTTCTTCAAGAACTCAAGAAGAATAATTCATAATATGAATAAACATCAAAATCTTGTTTTCATCATCTGTGATCAGCCTTATATAGGCATAGTTATAATTTGTAAAATTCCTAATCTACCCTTAAGGATAAACATGCCTAAAAACATAACAAAAAAAGATCAGATTTATCTAAGAAATTCGGAATTAAAGATATAACAAAATTCAAATTTTAAACTAAAACTTAAAATTCAAATAGGATTACAAAAAATCAAATCTTGATCAGATCTTCTAAACTTCTTGAATTTCGTTTTGAATCTTGATCTTCTTGAAAACTTGAAAACATAATCTTGACCTGATTTTTTGTTGGGAAAAACATCCTAATAAGCTAGGATATGCAAATTGGCGATGTAATGGCTTAATGGAAATGTATGGCTGATTGGCTCTCTTCCGGATCAACTTTGATGAGTAAAATCAGCTTTTGCTCACCCTCAGTAGTGAACACGCTCTCGTTTTATTGTAGAACTCTCTGGACTAAGTTACTTAGCTCTTCTTTGAATCTTTTAGCTCGAGCCCTCGTCACCGGACTAACTGGAACTTGAATGAAAGTATTCCTAGCAGCCTTGATGTCCTCATCAAGACCTCAACATTGCGTCAACAAAAACAAGAACCTTGGTATATTTAACATCAACTCATTATTTAATGCGAAACAAGAACCTCGGTATAAGGAAGACACCACAAACAGTAGTGGAAATCCGTTTGATAAGTTGATAGTGAACGCCATGAAAAATTCCGATAAGTTCGAATGGTTCGTCAAATAACCCAAAGAGAAAATTCTCTTACATTTCTGAATAATTACTTCAAAAACTACCATTAGCTTCAGAACATGCCTTTTTATAGGTTGCTAGGTACAATTCTCTTTTCCTAATTTATTCTCTAATAAATTCAGCTCTGACAAAAAGACGTGGCTTCTTCAATTACATGGCTGAACTTGAATTATATTTACTATTTGTGCTCTATTTGTTGATTCCACATATGTAGACTTGCCATCCTCTATCACAATGTGTTGTGCTAAAGTATTTAAAACCTCCTTGAACCTCTTTGCACGTGCTCTTGTAACTGGACCAACAAAACTAGAATCGGATCCTTGACCTTATCATTCCCCTTCGCTTGAAGAGGTTTTGCCCTCAAATCGTCACCTGTATCAAAAGGACTTAAATCAGAAACGTTAAAAGTTTCACTAACATTATACTGACCTTGTAAATCCAATTTGTAAGCGTTGTCATTGATGCGCTCAAGAAGTTGAAACGGTCCATCTCCTCGTGGAAGCAACTTTAAGCACCTTTGATTCGGAAACCTTTCCTTGCGCATATGCAACCAAACCCAATCACCGGGCTAAAAAATAAGCTTACGATGCCCTTTATTGGCTTGTTTAACATATTGCTCCGTTCTCCGCTCGATGTTGAGCCTTGCTTTCTCATGTATCTTGATACGAACCTCGCCAACAACGTGACGAAACCCGATACCAAATCTGGAAACAACAACCCAAGATCTTTCAAGTTTGATGGAAACCGCGACCCGTTGTGATACGAACCACGCCAACAACGTTACGAAACCCGATACCAAATCTAGAAACAACAACCCAAGATCTTTCAAGTTTGATGGAAACCGCAACCCGTTGTGATAGAACCACGCCAACAACGTTACGAAACCCGATACCAAATCTGGAAACGACAACCCAAGATCTTTCAAGTTTGATGGAAACCGTGACCCGTTGCCTAGCGAAGCAAGAACCTTGGTATGATGAAGACGCCACAAACGGTTGTGGAAGTCTGTTTTATAAGTCGATTTGAACGCCACAAGGAATCCTTGATAAGTTCGGATAAGTTTCTTCAAGAACTCAAGAAGAATAATTCATAATATGAATAAACATCAAAATCTTGTTTTCATCATCTGTGATCAGCCTTATATAGGCATAGTTATAATTTGTAAAATTCCTAATCTACCCTTAAGGATAAACATGCCTAAAAACATAACAAAAAAAGATCAGATTTATCTAAGAAATTCGGAATTAAAGATATAACAAAATTCAAATTTTAAACTAAAACTTAAAATTCAAATAGGATTACAAAAAATCAAATCTTGATCAGATCTTCTAAACTTCTTGAATTTCGTTTTGAATCTTGATCTTCTTGAAAACTTGAAAACATAATCTTGACCTGATTTTTTGTTGGGAAAAACATCCTAATAAGCTAGGATATGCAAATTGGCGATGTAATGGCTTAATGGAAATGTATGGCTGATTGGCTCTCTTCCGGATCAACTTTGATGAGTAAAATCAGCTTTTGCTCACCCTCAGTAGTGAACACGCTCTCGTTTTATTGTAGAACTCTCTGGACTAAGTTACTTAGCTCTTCTTTGAATCTTTTAGCTCGAGCCCTCGTCACCGGACTAACTGGAACTTGAATGAAAGTATTCCTAGCAGCCTTGATGTCCTCATCAAGACCTCAACATTGCGTCAACAAAAACAAGAACCTTGGTATATTTAACATCAACTCATTATTTAATGCGAAACAAGAACCTCGGTATAAGGAAGACACCACAAACGGTAGTGGAAATCCGTTTGATAAGTTGATAGTGAACGCCATGAAAAATTCCGATAAGTTCGAATGGTTCGTCAAATAACCCAAAGAGAAAATTCTCTTACATTTCTGAATAATTACTTCAAAAACTACCATTAGCTTCAGAACATGCCTTTTTATAGGTTGCTAGGTACAATTCTCTTTTCCTAATTTATTCTCTAATAAATTCAGCTCTGACAAAAAGACGTGGCTTCTTCAATTACATGGCTGAACTTGAATTATATTTACTATTTGTGCTCTATTTGTTGATTCCACATATGTAGACTTGCCATCCTCTATCACAATGTGTTGTGCTAAAGTATTTAAAACCTCCTTGAACCTCTTTGCACGTGCTCTTGTAACTGGACCAACAAAACTAGAATCGGATCCTTGACCTTATCATTCCCCTTCGCTTGAAGAGGTTTTGCCCTCAAATCGTCACCTGTATCAAAAGGACTTAAATCAGAAACGTTAAAAGTTTCACTAACATTATACTGACCTTGTAAATCCAATTTGTAAGCGTTGTCATTGATGCGCTCAAGAAGTTGAAACGGTCCGTCTCCTCGTGGAAGCAACTTTAAGCACCTTTGATTCGGAAACCTTTCCTTGCGCATATGCAACCAAACCCAATCACCGGGCTAAAAAATAAGCTTACGATGCCCTTTATTGGCTTGTTTAACATATTGCTCCGTTCTCCGCTCGATGTTGAGCCTTGCTTTCTCATGTATCTTGATACGAACCTCGCCAACAACGTGACGAAACCCGATACCAAATCTCGAAACAACAACCCAAGATCTTTCAAGTTTGATGGAAACCGCGACCCGTTGTGATACGAACCACGCCAACAACGTTACGAAACCCGATACCAAATCTAGAAACAACAACCCAAGATCTTTCAAGTTTGATGGAAACCGCAACCCGTTGTGATAGAACCACGCCAACAACGTTACGAAACCCGATACCAAATCTGGAAACGACAACCCAAGATCTTTCAAGTTTGATGGAAACCGTGACCCGTTGCCTAGCGAAGCAAGAACCTTGGTATGATGAAGACGCCACAAACGGTTGTGGAAGTCTGTTTTATAAGTCGATTTGAACGCCACAAGGAATCCTTGATAAGTTCGGATAAGTTTCTTCAAGAACTCAAGAAGAATAATTCATAATATGAATAAACATCAAAATCTTGTTTTCATCATCTGTGATCAGCCTTATATAGGCATAGTTATAATTTGTAAAATTCCTAATCTACCCTTAAGGATAAACATGCCTAAAAACATAACAAAAAAAGATCAGATTTATCTAAGAAATTCGGAATTAAAGATATAACAAAATTCAAATTTTAAACTAAAACTTAAAATTCAAATAGGATTACAAAAAATCAAATCTTGATCAGATCTTCTAAACTTCTTGAATTTCGTTTTGAATCTTGATCTTCTTGAAAACTTGAAAACATAATCTTGACCTGATTTTTTGTTGGGAAAAACATCCTAATAAGCTAGGATATGCAAATTGGCGATGTAATGGCTTAATGGAAATGTATGGCTGATTGGCTCTCTTCCGGATCAACTTTGATGAGTAAAATCAGCTTTTGCTCACCCTCAGTAGTGAACACGCTCTCGTTTTATTGTAGAACTCTCTGGACTAAGTTACTTAGCTCTTCTTTGAATCTTTTAGCTCGAGCCCTCGTCACCGGACTAACTGGAACTTGAATGAAAGTATTCCTAGCAGCCTTGATGTCCTCATCAAGACCTCAACATTGCGTCAACAAAAACAAGAACCTTGGTATATTTAACATCAACTCATTATTTAATGCGAAACAAGAACCTCGGTATAAGGAAGACACCACAAACGGTAGTGGAAATCCGTTTGATAAGTTGATAGTGAACGCCATGAAAAATTCCGATAAGTTCGAATGGTTCGTCAAATAACCCAAAGAGAAAATTCTCTTACATTTCTGAATAATTACTTCAAAAACTACCATTAGCTTCAGAACATGCCTTTTTATAGGTTGCTAGGTACAATTCTCTTTTCCTAATTTATTCTCTAATAAATTCAGCTCTGACAAAAAGACGTGGCTTCTTCAATTACATGGCTGAACTTGAATTATATTTACTATTTGTGCTCTATTTGTTGATTCCACATATGTAGACTTGCCATCCTCTATCACAATGTGTTGTGCTAAAGTATTTAAAACCTCCTTGAACCTCTTTGCACGTGCTCTTGTAACTGGACCAACAAAACTAGAATCGGATCCTTGACCTTATCATTCCCCTTCGCTTGAAGAGGTTTTGCCCTCAAATCGTCACCTGTATCAAAAGGACTTAAATCAGAAACGTTAAAAGTTTCACTGACATTATACTGACCTTGTAAATCCAATTTGTAAGCGTTGTCATTGATGCGCTCAAGAAGTTGAAACGGTCCGTCTCCTCGTGGAAGCAACTTTAAGCACCTTTGATTCGGAAACCTTTCCTTGCGCATATGCAACCAAACCCAATCACCGGGCTCAAAAATAAGCTTACGATGCCCTTTATTGGCTTGTTTAACATATTGCTCCGTTCTCCGCTCGATGCTGAGCCTTGCTTTCTCATGTATCTTGATACGAACCTCGCCAACTACGTGACGAAACCCGATACCAAATCTGGAAACAACAACCCAAGATCTTTCAAGTTTGATGGAAACCGCGACCCGTTGTGATACGAACCACGCCAACAACGTTACGAAACCCGATACCAAATCTGGAAACGACAACCCAAGATCTTTCAAGTTTGATGGAAACCGCGACCCGTTGTGATAGAACCACGCCAACAACGTCACGAAACCCGATACCAAATCTGGAAACGACAACCCAAGATCTTTCAAGTTTGATGGAAACCGTGACCCGTTGCCTAGCGAAGCAAGAACCTTGGTATGATGAAGACGCCACAAACGGTTGTGGAAGTCTGTTTGATAAGTCGATTTGAACGCCACAAGGAATCCTTGATAAGTTCGGATAAGTTTCTTCAAGAACTCAAGAAGAATAATTCACAATATGAATAAACATCAAAATCTTGTTTTCATCATCTGTGATCAGCCTTATATAGGCATAGTTATAATTTGTAAAATTCCTAATCTACCCTTAAGGATAAACATGCCTAAAAACATAACAAAAAAAGATCAGATTTATCTAAGAAATTCGGAATAAAAGATATAACAAAATTCAAATTTTAAACTAAAACTTAAAATTCAAATAGGATTACAAAAAATCAAATCTTGATCAGATCTTCTAAACTTCTTGAATTTCGTTTTGAATCTTGATCTTCTTGAAAACTTGAAAACATAATCTTGACCTGATTTTTTGTTGGGAAAAACGTCCTAATAAGCTAGGATATGCAAATTGGCGATGTAATGGCTTAATGGAAATGTATGGCTGATTGGCTCTCTTCCGGATCAACTTTGATGAGTAAAATCAGCTTTTGCTCACCCTCAGTAGTGAACACGCTCTAGTTTTATTGTAGAACTCTCTGGACTAAGTTACTTAGCTCTTCTTTGAATCTTTTAGCTCGAGCCCTCGTCACCGGACTAACTGGAACTTGAATGAAAGTATTCCTAGCAGCCTTGATGTCCTCATCAAGACCTCAACATTGCGTCAACAAAAACAAGAACCTTGGTATATTTAACATCAACTCATTATTTAATGCGAAACAAGAACCTCGGTATAAGGAAGACACCACAAACGGTAGGGGAAATCCGTTTGATAAGTTGATAGTGAACGCCATGAAAAATTCCGATAAGTTCGAATGGTTCGTCAAATAACCCAAAGAGAAAATTCTCTTACATTTCTGAATAATTACTTCAAAAACTACCATTAGCTTCAGAACATGCCTTTTTATAGGTTGCTAGGTACAATTCTCTTTTCCTAATTTATTCTCTAATAAATTAAGCTCTGACAAAAAGACGTGGCTTCTTCAATTACATGGCTGAACTTGAATTATATTTACTATTTGTGCTCTATTTGTTGATTCCACATATGTCGACTTGCCATCCTCTATCACAATGTGTTGTGCTAAAGTATTTAAAACCTCCTTGAACCTCTTTGCACGTGCTCTTGTAACTGGACCAACAAAACTAGAATCGGATCCTTGACCTTATCATTCCCCTTCGCTTGAAGAGGTTTTGCCCTCAAATCGTCACCTGTATCAAAAGGACTTAAATCAGAAACGTTAAAAGTTTCACTAACATTATACTGACCTTGTAAATCCAATTTGTAAGCGTTGTCATTGATGCGCTCAAGAAGTTGAAACGGTCCGTCTCCTCGTGGAAGCAACTTTAAGCACCTTTGATTCGGAAACCTTTCCTTGCGCATATGCAACCAAACCCAATCACCGGGCTAAAAAATAAGCTTACGATGCCCTTTATTGGCTTGTTTAACATATTGCTCCGTTCTCCGCTCGATGTTGAGCCTTGCTTTCTCATTTATCTTGATACGAACCTCACCAACAACGTGACGAAACCCGATACCAAATCTGGAAACAACAACCCAAGATCTTTCAAGTTTGATGGAAACCGCGACCCGTTGTGATACGAACCACGCCAACAACGTTACGAAACCCGATACCAAATCTAGAAACAACAACCCAAGATCTTTCAAGTTTGATGGAAACCGCAACCCGTTGTGATAGAACCACGCCAACAACGTTACGAAACCCGATACCAAATCTGGAAACGACAACCCAAGATCTTTCAAGTTTGATGGAAACCGTGACCCGTTGCCTAGCGAAGCAAGAACCTTGGTATGATGAAGACGCCACAAACGGTTGTGGAAGTCTGTTTTATAAGTCGATTTGAACGCCACAAGGAATCCTTGATAAGTTCGGATAAGTTTCTTCAAGAACTCAAGAAGAATAATTCATAATATGAATAAACATCAAAATCTTGTTTTCATCATCTGTGATCAGCCTTATATAGGCATAGTTATAATTTGTAAAATTCCTAATCTACCCTTAAGGATAAACATGCCTAAAAACATAAAAAAAAAAGATCAGATTTATCTAAGAAATTCGGAATTAAAGATATAACAAAATTCAAATTTTAAACTAAAACTTAAAATTCAAATAGGATTACAAAAAATCAAATCTTGATCAGATCTTCTAAACTTCTTGAATTTCGTTTTGAATCTTGATCTTCTTGAAAACTTGAAAACATAATCTTGACCTGATTTTTTGTTGGGAAAAACATCCTAATAAGCTAGGATATGCAAATTGGCGATGTAATGGCTTAATGGAAATGTATGGATGATTGGCTCTCTTCCGGATCAACTTTGATGAGTAAAATCAGCTTTTGCTCACCCTCAGTAGTGAACACGCTCTCGTTTTATTGTAGAACTCTCTGGACTAAGTTACTTAGCTCTTCTTTGAATCTTTTAGCTCGAGCCCTCGTCACCGGACTAACTGGAACTTGAATGAAAGTATTCCTAGCAGCCTTGATGTCCTCATCAAGACCTCAACATTGCGTCAACAAAAACAAGAACCTTGGTATATTTAACATCAACTCATTATTTAATGCGAAACAAGAACCTCGGTATAAGGAAGACACCACAAACGGTAGTGGAAATCCGTTTGATAAGTTGATAGTGAACGCCATGAAAAATTCCGATAAGTTCGAATGGTTCGTCAAATAACCCAAAGAGAAAATTCTCTTACATTTCTGAATAATTACTTCAAAAACTACCATTAGCTTCAGAACATGCCTTTTTATAGGTTGCTAGGTACAATTCTCTTTTCCTAATTTATTCTCTAATAAATTCAGCTCTGACAAAAAGACGTGGCTTCTTCAATTACATGGCTGAACTTGAATTATATTTACTATTTGTGCTCTATTTGTTGATTCCACATATGTAGACTTGCCATCCTCTATCACAATGTGTTGTGCTAAAGTATTTAAAACCTCCTTGAACCTCTTTGCACGTGCTCTTGTAACTGGACCAACAAAACTAGAATCGGATCCTTGACCTTATCATTCCCCTTCGCTTGAAGAGGTTTTGCCCTCAAATCGTCACCTGTATCAAAAGGACTTAAATCAGAAACGTTAAAAGTTTCACTGACATTATACTGACCTTGTAAATCCAATTTGTAAGCGTTGTCATTGATGCGCTCAAGAAGTTGAAACGGTCCGTCTCCTCGTGGAAGCAACTTTAAGCACCTTTGATTCGGAAACCTTTCCTTGCGCATATGCAACCAAACCCAATCACCGGGCTCAAAAATAAGCTTACGAAGCCCTTTATTGGCTTGTTTAACATATTGCTCCGTTCTCCGCTCGATGCTGAGCCTTGCTTTCTCATGTATCTTGATACGAACCTCGCCAACTACGTGACGAAACCCGATACCAAATCTGGAAACAACAACCCAAGATCTTTCAAGTTTGATGGAAACCGCGACCCGTTGTGATACGAACCACGCCAACAACGTTACGAAACCCGATACCAAATCTGGAAACGACAACCCAAGATCTTTCAAGTTTGATGGAAACCGCGACCCGTTGTGATAGAACCACGCCAACAACGTCACGAAACCCGATACCAAATCTGGAAACGACAACCCAAGATCTTTCAAGTTTGATGGAAACCGTGACCCGTTGCCTAGCGAAGCAAGAACCTTGGTATGATGAAGACGCCACAAACGGTTGTGGAAGTCTGTTTGATAAGTCGATTTGAACGCCACAAGGAATCCTTGATAAGTTCGGATAAGTTTCTTCAAGAACTCAAGAAGAATAATTCACAATATGAATAAACATCAAAATCTTGTTTTCATCATCTGTGATCAGCCTTATATAGGCATAGTTATAATTTGTAAAATTCCTAATCTACCCTTAAGGATAAACATGCCTAAAAACATAACAAAAAAAGATCAGATTTATCTAAGAAATTCGGAATAAAAGATATAACAAAATTCAAATTTTAAACTAAAACTTAAAATTCAAATAGGATTACAAAAAATCAAATCTTGATCAGATCTTCTAAACTTCTTGAATTTCGTTTTGAATCTTGATCTTCTTGAAAACTTGAAAACATAATCTTGACCTGATTTTTTGTTGGGAAAAACGTCCTAATAAGCTAGGATATGCAAATTGGCGATGTAATGGCTTAATGGAAATGTATGGCTGATTGGCTCTCTTCCGGATCAACTTTGATGAGTAAAATCAGCTTTTGCTCACCCTCAGTAGTGAACACGCTCTAGTTTTATTGTAGAACTCTCTGGACTAAGTTACTTAGCTCTTCTTTGAATCTTTTAGCTCGAGCCCTCGTCACCGGACTAACTGGAACTTGAATGAAAGTATTCCTAGCAGCCTTGATGTCCTCATCAAGACCTCAACATTGCGTCAACAAAAACAAGAACCTTGGTATATTTAACATCAACTCATTATTTAATGCGAAACAAGAACCTCGGTATAAGGAAGACACCACAAACGGTAGTGGAAATCCGTTTGATAAGTTGATAGTGAACGCCATGAAAAATTCCGATAAGTTCGAATGGTTCGTCAAATAACCCAAAGAGAAAATTCTCTTACATTTCTGAATAATTACTTCAAAAACTACCATTAGCTTCAGAACATGCCTTTTTATAGGTTGCTAGGTACAATTCTCTTTTCCTAATTTATTCTCTAATAAATTCAGCTCTGACAAAAAGACGTGGCTTCTTCAATTACATGGCTGAACTTGAATTATATTTACTATTTGTGCTCTATTTGTTGATTCCACATATGTCGACTTGCCATCCTCTATCACAATGTGTTGTGCTAAAGTATTTAAAACCTCCTTGAACCTCTTTGCACGTGCTCTTGTAACTGGACCAACAAAACTAGAATCGGATCCTTGACCTTATCATTCCCCTCCGCTTGAAGAGGTTTTGCCCTTAAATCGTCACCTGTATCAAAAGGACTTAAATCAGAAACGTTAAAAGTTTCACTAACATTATACTGACCTTGTAAATCCAATTTGTAAGCGTTGTCATTGATGCGCTCAAGAAGTTGAAACGGTCCGTCTCCTCGTGGAAGCAACTTTAAGCACCTTTGATTCGGAAACCTTTCCTTGCGCATATGCAACCAAACCCAATCACCGGGCTCAAAAATAAGCTTACGATGCCCTTTATTGGCTTGTTTAACATATTGCTCCGTTCTCCGCTCGATGTTGAGCCTTGCTTTCTCATGTATATTGATACGAACCTCGCCAACAACGTGACGAAACCCGATACCAAATCTGGAAACAACAACCCAAGATCTTTCAAGTTTGATGGAAACCGCGACCCGTTGTGATACGAACCACGCCAACAACGTTACGAAACCCTGATACCAAATCTGGAAACAACAACCCAAGATCTTTCAAGTTTGATGGAAACCGCGACCCGTTGTGATAGAACCACGCCAACAACGTTATGAAACCCGATACCAAATCTGGAAACGACAACCCAAGATCTTTCAAGTTTGATGGAAACCGTGACCCGTTGCCTAGCGAAGCAAGAACCTTGGTATGATGAAGACGCCACAAATGGTTGTGGAAGTCTGTTTTATAAGTCGATTTGAACGCCACATGGAATCCTTGATAAGTTCGGATAAGTTTCTTCAAGAACTCAAGAAGAATAATTCACAATATGAATAAACATCAAAATCTTGTTTTCATCATCTGTTATCAGCCTTATATAGGCATAGTTATAATTTGTAAAATTCCTAATCTACCCTTAAGGATAAACATGCCTAAAAACATAACAAAAAAAGATCAAATTTATCTAAGAAATTCGGAATTAAAGATATAACAAAATTCAAATTTTAAACTAAAACTTAAAATTCAAATAGGATTACAAAAAATCAAATCTTGATCAGATCTTCTAAACTTCTTGAATTTCGTTTTGAATCTTGATCTTCTTGAAAACTTGAAAACATAATCTTGACCTGATTTTTTGTTGGGAAAAACGTCCTAATAAGCTAGGATATGCAAATTGGCGATGTAATGGCTTAATGGAAATGTATGGCTGATTGGCTCTCTTCCGGATCAACTTTGATGAGTAAAATCAGCTTTTTCTCACCCTCAGTAGTGAACACGCTCTAGTTTTATTGTAGAACTCTCTGGACTAAGTTACTTAGCTCTTCTTTGAATCTTTTAGCTCGAGCCCTCGTCACCGGACTAACTGGAACTTGAATGAAAGTATTCCTAGCAGCCTTGATGTCCTCATCAAGACCTCAACATTGCGTCAACAAAAACAAGAACCTTGGTATATTTAACATCAACTCATTATTTAATGCGAAACAAGAACCTCGGTATAAGGAAGACACCACAAACGGTAGTGGAAATCCGTTTGATAAGTTGATAGTGAACGCCATGAAAAATTCCGATAAGTTCGAATGGTTCGTCAAATAACCCAAAGAGAAAATTCTCTTACATTTCTGAATAATTACTTCAAAAACTACCATTAGCTTCAGAACATGCCTTTTTATAGGTTGCTAGGTACAATTCTCTTTTCCTAATTTATTCTCTAATAAATTCAGCTCTGACAAAAAGACGTGGCTTCTTCAATTACATGGCTGAACTTGAATTATATTTACTATTTGTGCTCTATTTGTTGATTCCACATATGTCGACTTGCCATCCTCTATCACAATGTGTTGTGCTAAAGTATTTAAAACCTCCTTGAACCTCTTTGCACGTGCTCTTGTAACTGGACCAACAAAACTAGAATCGGATCCTTGACCTTATCATTCCCCTCCGCTTGAAGAGGTTTTGCCCTCAAATCGTCACCTGTATCAAAAGGACTTAAATCAGAAACGTTAAAAGTTTCACTAACATTATACTGACCTTGTAAATCCAATTTGTAAGCGTTGTCATTGATGCGCTCAAGAAGTTGAAACGGTCCGTCTCCTCGTGGAAGCAACTTTAAGCACCTTTGATTCGGAAACCTTTCCTTGCGCATATGCTGTAACGCCCCGATTTCCCACGCCGGGTCGTCACCTTACTTACATACTGAACTTAAACTTGCGGAAAATTTGGGAGAAATTTTTTTTTCTTTTAAACTTTATTTTAAAACTTTCAACTTGAACTTCATCCTCAAACTCATACTTATTGATAGGTACTTACTCGAGTACCGAACTTTCAAATCCTCCTTAAAGACCATCAAAATCAAATTGTAGACCAAACCCGACTTAATGCGGATTGGTACCACAAGAGGCAACTTGCTTGCCATACATACATAAACTTGGTCATTCATACTTAAAATATCATGAAAATATGAAAGCCCTTTTTCATTACAATATATTTTATAGAGTATGTATTTTTTTTTTAAATTCGTGGCAGTGTCCATCCCACATTTCACAGTCCGCAGCACCAGCCTTCCACAGTATTGCATCAGAGATTGCTGGCAGGTTGCTTACCTACAGCATAGACGTAAGACGTGAGCTTTCGCTCAGCAAGTACAACTATTACACCCGCGACGCAAAACACATATCATTATGCATGAACCAATTATGACCTCTTATGAATCAAATATGGATTCCTAACTTAGCTTGCTTCTATTCCTTTACTTATCATGTGTGCTCGTACCGTGGTACATAGCCAAGGAATGGTTGAAGGCGGCAGTCCGTTTTAACTCAAACCATGAAACACAAAGTTTAACATGGAGTAGTTTAGGTAGTCATCCAATCCAACTCAAACCATGAACCATACCATTTAAACCCGCCTTTGTGGCAAGTCGGTACGACACAACATCTTACTTGTCTTATTCTTACCAGGTGGTTTAACATTAGTGAACATGCTTCATGATGTCACAATATTACAACATATAACATAACATAACCTCATTCATAACATACCATGACATGCCATACATACCATAACATATCATACCATAATATCACATGACATAACATACCATAACATTACACGCCATAACATATCATCACATGCCATAACATACCATCACATTAAGCAAGTAACAACAAAGGGCCTATGCTGTAGGCGGAGTTGTACTTACCTCTCTTACTATGTCCCTCTTTGATACTGTTCTCTAACTGGCACAGCTGTAGGTCCTTTCCTGCTTGAATAGGGACATAGGTGAGAGTTCAATTCTCATTGTGCAGTGTTGGTGTCCTAACCAACATGCTTACTAATTTCTAGTTGTATGTCCCCGATACTTAATATCTGGTTTGGTCACAAATATTAATCCTACTGTTTGGGAGGATTTATTCTTTAAAAGATTATTTTGGACAATCCCTTGGGCTAATTTTTTTTTTTGACAAAAATGCCGGGTTTCTTTAAAACCTTGAGTTTTGGGACTAGGCCCGGTAACTCAGGTATTATCCTTGATTACCGTCCGTAATTGGCTTGATTACAATTTTTATCTTAAAAACTCTATTTTCTTATCTTTTTGCCATTTTGAGAGATTTATCTTTAAATCCCTTTAATATTTTTGGTAAAAATTCCAATCTTTAAAACAAATCTTTATAAAGGTCGTTTAAGATTTAAAACTGCCTTTGGAACAGTTTTAAGCAAAAACACAGTTTTCTTTTTCTTTTTCAAACTGTTTGTAAGACTTATGTGCAGGAATTTTCGGTTCCCTGCACACTTTTCATAAAACAATACCAGTTTAAAAATACATTTGGAATTTGAAAAACTTGTCTTCATGAAAGTTGTAGCTCTCGAAAAATGGTAAAACTTTCATGTTTTACGAAAAATCCAGTTCTGCTTGTATTGTTGTCAGTTTTAATTTGAATCTGACTGGTCGTGTAAACTAGGTCTGGGCAGACTAGTCTCGGTTTTCTGTAAAAACGGAGGCCATTGGAGCCTCATTTTGAGAAACTGTCCGCGTTGGCCCCTAGGAAAAACCCTTCTGAACAACTCTCATGTTTTACGTTTCACCCAGTTCGGCCTCTAAAAGCCTTAAATTTCCACTTTCCCGAAACTAGCCAGTTTGGAATCCGAATTGGCAGTTTCGGTTGTTAAGTCCGGTTTACGTCCTATTTCGCGGATTCTAACTCGACCGACCACTTTGGGAGTCTATATGGCAAACACACAGCGTTTCTAACATCCCACATGAACCCTTAAATCGTCCAATTGAAACCATGCAAACCAAATTCAAAAGCCCTAAGCCTAGGTTTGCATTAACCCTAACTTGTTGCATTCATCACATACAAGCATCAAACCTTGCTCCTTAAATTAGCATGCTTCAAGCACTGCCCTAGGGCAGATTTTTGGACCAAATTAGGGGACACACAACCCTAAGCATCAAGCATGAAAATCAATCATAAACAAGCACAATAATGCAAGAATTTAAACCATACACCCTTAGATCTACAAATCAAGCACATACTACCAACTTAGGGCACAAAATAGGAAATGGACTTATGTCCTTACAACCAAATTGAACTACCTTTTATCTTTAAATTTGAACTCAAATAAGAGAGTTAGGGCTCTAGATTTTTACCTTAGACCAAAGTCAAGTTTGGTCACAAAACTTTTCCTCCTAGGACACCACCCAAGGCCGGTTTTGTTGCACCAATTGGCACCAAAATTGGCTGATTCTTGGTGGCTGCTTGCACCTAAGATAAACACTCTTAAATTCACATTTTCTCACTCACTCACCCCCCCCTTGGCAGCCGGCTGTTGGCCCCAAAATTGGGCACAAAAACTGCCAAAATTTCTACTTGAACTTGCTAGGGGAAACCGAAGACTACAAACATCAAAACCCCTAAGTTTCTCAATTTTTTTCTTCACTCAATCACCCACTTGAGATTGCAGATTTTTGGAGAGGGAAAATGGGCAGAGTTTGGCTGCTTTTCTGAATTTTTTTGGCTCAAAAACCGCCCACCCCCCTTGGGTATTTATAGGTGAGGATTTGGATCTCTTTGCAAATTTTTTGGTTCATCTTTTGCTCATAAATCCTTGGAATAAAAATAATTGCACAATTTTTGCTAAAATACCCTCCAAGTGGCCGGCCATAAGCTTGAAGAACAAGAAAAATTTTTCTTCTAGAACAAGACACTTGTCATTCAAGGCTTGGTTCATGGAATTATGATGTCATAATTCAAAAATGGGATGATGTCATAAATCAAAAGGTAGGTGATGTCATCCTAAGGCCTCGTGTGGCTACTTTTTGAAAAAGCAGTCCAATTTAAATCCAACACAGATATTTCTAATACTGTGTTCACTAATACACAGTACAATTCAGTACTGTTTTGCTTGACTGCAGTCCAAAATTTATCTGAGTAAAAATGGACTGTAAAATTTTTTTTCTTATTTCTGAAAGTCATTAGGACTTTGATATCCAACTTAGTGTGCTTGATTTTTCTAGGGTGGTTTCATAGCTTATTCTAGCTATCTTGTCCAAAAAGACAATTTTCGCAGTAGATTTCTCATACCGCTTATCCTATTACTGTACAGTCATACCTTGACTGTTCTTGGTCAACTTTGACTTTCTTGGTCAAATTTTGACCAACATGGAATCATGAAATCTCATCACGCCATTTTCCTTAAAATGCCTTATACTAGGCTCAGTAATCCATCGTTGAGTCTCGTAGCTAATTAACCGAGAACTCAACTTATACCGATATTCTATTCCAAACATGATCTAGACTTAAGTTTTCCTCATTCAAAGGAAATCTAGAGTCATCAAAATTCTCGGGTATTACATTCTACCCTCCTTAAAAGATTTTCGTCCTCGAAAATTCGAATAATCCTGGGTGGCTTTTCTTCAAATCCACCGTCAATCCATAACAAATTACTATGGATTGAATAACTTGTTCATGTTCCCATTTTAATACCCTAATGGGATCATGTCTTTTATATAGAACCATAATCTTCTTTCTATATCATTATAATTCATTCCTCATACTCTCATGCTTTCATACTTACATCATGTTTTCATAACTTTCATACCATCGTACTTTTCTTTCATACATACTTACTGATCATACTGCATACATACTTTCATACTAACTTACATACTTTCATGCTTATCATACTTACTTTCATCATATTTTCATCCTTTCACACTGCATCACAAAACTTTTTACATAAAATTTCTTAGCAAGTATATCATATAACTTGCCATATTTGAAAAGCATATTTAACTTTTTCACACTTGAAAAACATATTGTATCTTATATTTAAGATACTTCTCTTTAACTTAAATTGAGGGCTCAGTGAATATATCATATTGAAAATATTTTTCTTTCAATTTAACTGAAGCTGAGGACCCTCTGGTACAATGTTAATCTTGTGCTATTAGAACCCTTGACTTTTCATGGTGGCCCCTTTCTTGAAACTTTGTTTCATCAAGGTTTTCTGGCCTTTTACATAACATGATGGCCCCTTTTTGGAACTTTATTCCTCAAGGTTTTCTGGCCCTTTTTTTTTATAACATGATGGCCCCTTTTTGGAAATTTATTCCTCAAGGTTTTCTGGCCTTTTTTTTATAACATGATGGCCCCTTTTTGGAAATTTATTCCTCAAGGTTTTCTGGCCATAACAAGGATTGGTTCTAATAAGCATAAGATCAAGCACCATAAAAATAACTTCTTTGAATTTTTTCCAAGTTAATCATGGAAAATCATAATAAATAGTATTATTGAAAACATATTACTGTTCGAGTGATGCAATGAAAGGTATCCTTGTATCAACTAGCTACTTGTTAGCTAGTGGAAACGTTCTTCTTGCCTTTAGCATTTCTTTTAAAGCTCAAAGGCATAATCATAGTTCTAAGGGATATCTAAAACTCCCAATCATCATCTCATAATCATTATCCTTATCATAAAAAAATCATAGCCTAATAAATTGTTGTTGGTAGCATATTGCTTATTTGCTACCTCCAAACTAAGGCATCCTCAAAATTTTCCCCATGTCTAATATTTCTCTTATGGAGCAAAAGTTTCACAATCAGGAAACTTAACTTCCATAATCTCAATCCAATTCCTTAAATGGAAAGATCACTATACCCAAAATGAGGCGATAGGCTATCTAATCTTAGAGCCTACTCATTTCTTATTGCTATTCTAGCGATCATCATATCGTAAGCTTAGTTTATCCATCACGCTTCCACTGTGCAACTCTGATTTACTGGCAATAAAAGCCCATAAACTCGTTCGGATAAGCATGTCAGGCTGCAACGTAGCTGACGTATCATCTCATGTACATATCCTAGTACATCTTGATATCGCGGTAATACATGGGCGATCCTTGCTGTCGTCAAGAAATCCATTTAGGAATCTCCTCTCAAGGTCTTCTTGGCCAAGGCTCCTTGCACGAGCTTCCTTGACTAGACGTCGGCTCGACTGGCAAGCATATCCTGAAGATACGTCCCTGCATGACATAATCTGAGGAGGGTCTCCATATCGTGCATCCACTCCTTGAGTCTTATTGAAGATGCGAAGCTTCTCCTCCATTCCTCGGAATGTCAACGGAGCCTCGTGGTCCTCTTTAGTCCGACCGAAATTTAACACCAGGTACATGCCATTATAATAATCTTATAAAGCAAAGTAAGAAAACAAACTTACAAAACTGTGGCGCTGGCAGCAGAACTGTGAAATTGGATGGCAGGAACTCTGCTCTGATACCAAACTGTAACGCCCCGATTTCCCACGCCGGGTCGTCACCTTACTTACATACTGAACTTAAACTTGCGGAAAATTTGGGAGAAATTTTTTTTTCTTTTAAACTTTATTTTAAAACTTTCAACTTGAACTTCATCCTCAAACTCATACTTATTGATAGGTACTTACTCGAGTACCGAACTTTCAAATCCTCCTTAAAGACCATCAAAATCAAATTGTAGACCAAACCCGACTTAATGCGGATTGGTACCACAAGAGGCAACTTGCTTGCCATACATACATAAACTTGGTCATTCATACTTAAAATATCATGAAAATATGAAAGCCCTTTTTCATTACAATATATTTTATAGAGTATGTATTTTTTTTTAAATTCGTGGCAGTGTCCATCCCACATTTCACAGTCCGCAGCACCAGCCTTCCACAGTATTGCATCAGAGATTGCTGGCAGGTTGCTTACCTACAGCATAGACGTAAGACGTGAGCTTTCGCTCAGCAAGTACAACTATTACACCCGCGACGCAAAACACATATCATTATGCATGAACCAATTATGACCTCTTATGAATCAAATATGGATTCCTAACTTAGCTTGCTTCTATTCCTTTACTTATCATGTGTGCTCGTACCGTGGTACATAGCCAAGGAATGGTTGAAGGCGGCAGTCCGTTTTAACTCAAACCATGAAACACAAAGTTTAACATGGAGTAGTTTAGGTAGTCATCCAATCCAACTCAAACCATGAACCATACCATTTAAACCCGCCTTTGTGGCAAGTCGGTACGACACAACATCTTACTTGTCTTATTCTTACCAGGTGGTTTAACATTAGTGAACATGCTTCATGATGTCACAATATTACAACATATAACATAACATAACCTCATTCATAACATACCATGACATGCCATACATACCATAACATATCATACCATAATATCACATGACATAACATACCATAACATTACACGCCATAACATATCATCACATGCCATAACATACCATCACATTAAGCAAGTAACAACAAAGGGCCTATGCTGTAGGCGGAGTTGTACTTACCTCTCTTACTATGTCCCTCTTTGATACTGTTCTCTAACTGGCACAGCTGTAGGTCCTTTCCTGCTTGAATAGGGACATAGGTGAGAGTTCAATTCTCATTGTGCAGTGTTGGTGTCCTAACCAACATGCTTACTAATTTCTAGTTGTATGTCCCCGATACTTAATATCTGGTTTGGTCACAAATATTAATCCTACTGTTTGGGAGGATTTATTCTTTAAAAGATTATTTTGGACAATCCCTTGGGCTAATTTTTTTTTTTGACAAAAATGCCGGGTTTCTTTAAAACCTTGAGTTTTGGGACTAGGCCCGGTAACTCAGGTATTATCCTTGATTACCGTCCGTAATTGGCTTGATTACAATTTTTATCTTAAAAACTCTATTTTCTTATCTTTTTGCCATTTTGAGAGATTTATCTTTAAATCCCTTTAATATTTTTGGTAAAAATTCCAATCTTTAAAACAAATCTTTATAAAGGTCGTTTAAGATTTAAAACTGCCTTTGGAACAGTTTTAAGCAAAAACACAGTTTTCTTTTTCTTTTTCAAACTGTTTGTAAGACTTATGTGCAGGAATTTTCGGTTCCCTGCACACTTTTCATAAAACAATACCAGTTTAAAAATACATTTGGAATTTGAAAAACTTGTCTTCATGAAAGTTGTAGCTCTCGAAAAATGGTAAAACTTTCATGTTTTACGAAAAATCCAGTTCTGCTTGTATTGTTGTCAGTTTTAATTTGAATCTGACTGGTCGTGTAAACTAGGTCTGGGCAGACTAGTCTCGGTTTTCTGTAAAAACGGAGGCCATTGGAGCCTCATTTTGAGAAACTGTCCGCGTTGGCCCCTAGGAAAAACCCTTCTGAACAACTCTCATGTTTTACGTTTCACCCAGTTCGGCCTCTAAAAGCCTTAAATTTCCACTTTCCCGAAACTAGCCAGTTTGGAATCCGAATTGGCAGTTTCGGTTGTTAAGTCCGGTTTACGTCCTATTTCGCGGATTCTAACTCGACCGACCACTTTGGGAGTCTATATGGCAAACACACAGCGTTTCTAACATCCCACATGAACCCTTAAATCGTCCAATTGAAACCATGCAAACCAAATTCAAAAGCCCTAAGCCTAGGTTTGCATTAACCCTAACTTGTTGCATTCATCACATACAAGCATCAAACCTTGCTCCTTAAATTAGCATGCTTCAAGCACTGCCCTAGGGCAGATTTTTGGACCAAATTAGGGGACACACAACCCTAAGCATCAAGCATGAAAATCAATCATAAACAAGCACAATAATGCAAGAATTTAAACCATACACCCTTAGATCTACAAATCAAGCACATACTACCAACTTAGGGCACAAAATAGGAAATGGACTTATGTCCTTACAACCAAATTGAACTACCTTTTATCTTTAAATTTGAACTCAAATAAGAGAGTTAGGGCTCTAGATTTTTACCTTAGACCAAAGTCAAGTTTGGTCACAAAACTTTTCCTCCTAGGACACCACCCAAGGCCGGTTTTGTTGCACCAATTGGCACCAAAATTGGCTGATTCTTGGTGGCTGCTTGCACCTAAGATAAACACTCTTAAATTCACATTTTCTCACTCACTCACCCCCCCCTTGGCAGCCGGCTGTTGGCCCCAAAATTGGGCACAAAAACTGCCAAAATTTCTACTTGAACTTGCTAGGGGAAACCGAAGACTACAAACATCAAAACCCCTAAGTTTCTCAATTTTTTTCTTCACTCAATCACCCACTTGAGATTGCAGATTTTTGGAGAGGGAAAATGGGCAGAGTTTGGCTGCTTTTCTGAATTTTTTTGGCTCAAAAACCGCCCACCCCCCTTGGGTATTTATAGGTGAGGATTTGGATCTCTTTGCAAATTTTTTGGTTCATCTTTTGCTCATAAATCCTTGGAATAAAAATAATTGCACAATTTTTGCTAAAATACCCTCCAAGTGGCCGGCCATAAGCTTGAAGAACAAGAAAAATTTTTCTTCTAGAACAAGACACTTGTCATTCAAGGCTTGGTTCATGGAATTATGATGTCATAATTCAAAAATGGGATGATGTCATAAATCAAAAGGTAGGTGATGTCATCCTAAGGCCTCGTGTGGCTACTTTTTGAAAAAGCAGTCCAATTTAAATCCAACACAGATATTTCTAATACTGTGTTCACTAATACACAGTACAATTCAGTACTGTTTTGCTTGACTGCAGTCCAAAATTTATCTGAGTAAAAATGGACTGTAAAATTTTTTTTCTTATTTCTGAAAGTCATTAGGACTTTGATATCCAACTTAGTGTGCTTGATTTTTCTAGGGTGGTTTCATAGCTTATTCTAGCTATCTTGTCCAAAAAGACAATTTTCGCAGTAGATTTCTCATACCGCTTATCCTATTACTGTACAGTCATACCTTGACTGTTCTTGGTCAACTTTGACTTTCTTGGTCAAATTTTGACCAACATGGAATCATGAAATCTCATCACGCCATTTTCCTTAAAATGCCTTATACTAGGCTCAGTAATCCATCGTTGAGTCTCGTAGCTAATTAACCGAGAACTCAACTTATACCGATATTCTATTCCAAACATGATCTAGACTTAAGTTTTCCTCATTCAAAGGAAATCTAGAGTCATCAAAATTCTCGGGTATTACATATGCAACCAAACCCAATCACCGGGCTCAAAAATAAGCTTACGATGCCCTTTATTGGCTTGTTTAACATATTGCTCCGTTCTCCGCTCGATGTTGAGCCTTGCTTTCTCATGTATATTGATACGAACCTCGCCAACAACGTGACGAAACCCGATACCAAATCTGGAAACAACAACCCAAGATCTTTCAAGTTTGATGGAAACCGCGACCCGTTGTGATACGAACCACGCCAACAACGTTACGAAACCCGATACCAAATCTGGAAACAACAACCCAAGATCTTTCAAGTTTGATGGAAACCGCGACCCGTTGTGATAGAACCACGCCAACAACGTTATGAAACCCGATACCAAATCTGGAAACGACAACCCAAGATCTTTCAAGTTTGATGGAAACCGTGACCCGTTGCCTAGCGAAGCAAGAACCTTGGTATGATGAAGACGCCACAAATGGTTGTGGAAGTCTGTTTTATAAGTCGATTTGAACGCCACATGGAATCCTTGATAAGTTCGGATAAGTTTCTTCAAGAACTCAAGAAGAATAATTCACAATATGAATAAACATCAAAATCTTGTTTTCATCATCTGTTATCAGCCTTATATAGGCATAGTTATAATTTGTAAAATTCCTAATCTACCCTTAAGGATAAACATGCCTAAAAACATAACAAAAAAAGATCAGATTTATCTAAGAAATTCGGAATTAAAGATATAACAAAATTCAAATTTTAAACTAAAACTTAAAATTCAAATAGGATTACAAAAAATCAAATCTTGATCAGATCTTCTAAACTTCTTGAATTTCGTTTTGAATCTTGATCTTCTTGAAAACTTGAAAACATAATCTTGACCTGATTTTTTGTTGGGAAAAACGTCCTAATAAGCTAGGATATGCAAATTGGCGATGTAATGGCTTAATGGAAATGTATGGCTGATTGGCTCTCTTCTGGATCAACTTTGATGAGTAAAATCAGCTTTTGCTCACCCTCAGTAGTGAACACGCTCTAGTTTTATTGTAGAACTCTCTGGACTAAGTTACTTAGCTCTTCTTTGAATCTTTTAGCTCGAGCCCTCGTCACCGGACTAACTGGAACTTGAATGAAAGTATTCCTAGCAGCCTTGATGTCCTCATCAAGACCTCAACATTGCGTCAACAAAAACAAGAACCTTGGTATATTTAACATCAACTCATTATTTAATGCAAAACAAGAACCTCGGTATAAGGAAGACACCACAAACGGTAGTGGAAATCCGTTTGATAAGTTGATAGTGAACGCCATGAAAAATTCCGATAAGTTCGAATGGTTCGTCAAATAACCCAAAGAGAAAATTCTCTTACATTTCTGAATAATTACTTCAAAAACTACCATTAGCTTCAGAACATACCTTTTTATAGGTTGCTAGGTACAATTCTCTTTTCCTAATTTATTCTCTAATAAATTCAGCTCTGACAAAAAGACGTGGCTTCTTCAATTACATGGCTGAACTTGAATTATATTTACTATTTGTGCTCTATTTGTTGATTCCACATATGTCGACTTGCCATCCTCTATCACAATGTGTTGTGCTAAAGTATTTAAAACCTCCTTGAACCTCTTTGCACGTGCTCTTGTAACTGGACCAACAAAACTAGAATCGGATCCTTGACCTTATCATTCCCCTCCGCTTGAAGAGGTTTTGCCCTCAAATCGTCACCTGTATCAAAAGGACTTGAATCAGAAACGTTAAAAGTTTCACTAACATTATACTGACCTTGTAAATCCAATTTGTAAGCGTTGTCATTGATGCGCTCAAGAAGTTGAAACGGTCCGTCTCCTCGTGGAAGCAACTTTAAGCACCTTTGATTCGGAAACCTTTCCTTGCGCATATGCAACCAAACCCAATCACCGGGCTCAAAAATAAGCTTACGATGCCCTTTATTGGCTTGTTTAACATATTGCTCCGTTCTCCGCTCGATGTTGAGCCTTGCTTTCTCATGTATATTGATACGAACCTCGCCAACAACGTGACGAAACCCGATACCAAATCTGGAAACAACAACCCAAGATCTTTCAAGTTTGATGGAAACCGCGACCCGTTGTGATACGAACCACGCCAACAACGTTACGAAACCCGATACCAAATCTGGAAACAACAACCCAAGATCTTTCAAGTTTGATGGAAACCGCGACCCGTTGTGATAGAACCACGCCAACAACGTTATGAAACCCGATACCAAATCTGGAAACGACAACCCAAGATCTTTCAAGTTTGATGGAAACCGTGACCCGTTGCCTAGCGAAGCAAGAACCTTGGTATGATGAAGACGCCACAAACGGTTGTGGAAGTCTGTTTTATAAGTCGATTTGAACGCCACATGGAATCCTTGATAAGTTCGGATAAGTTTCTTCAAGAACTCAAGAAGAATAATTCACAATATGAATAAACATCAAAATCTTGTTTTCATCATCTGTTATCAGCCTTATATAGGCATAGTTATAATTTGTAAAATTCCTAATCTACCCTTAAGGATAAACATGCCTAAAAACATAACAAAAAAAGATCAGATTTATCTAAGAAATTCGGAATTAAAGATATAACAAAATTCAAATTTTAAACTAAAACTTAAAATTCAAATAGGATTACAAAAAATCAAATCTTGATCAGATCTTCTAAACTTCTTGAATTTCGTTTTGAATCTTGATCTTCTTGAAAACTTGAAAACATAATCTTGACCTGATTTTTTGTTGGGAAAAACGTCCTAATAAGCTAGGATATGCAAATTGGCGATGTAATGGCTTAATGGAAATGTATGGCTGATTGGCTCTCTTCCGGATCAACTTTGATGAGTAAAATCAGCTTTTGCTCACCCTCAGTAGTGAACACGCTCTAGTTTTATTGTAGAACTCTCTGGACTAAGTTACTTAGCTCTTCTTTGAATCTTTTAGCTCGAGCCCTAGTCACCGGACTAACTGGAACTTGAATGAAAGTATTCCTAGCAGCCTTGATGTCCTCATCAAGACCTCAACATTGCGTCAACAAAAACAAGAACCTTGGTATATTTAACATCAACTCATTATTTAATGCGAAACAAGAACCTCGGTATAAGGAAGACACCACAAACGGTAGTGGAAATCCGTTTGATAAGTTGATAGTGAACGCCATGAAAAATTCCGATAAGTTCGAATGGTTCGTCAAATAACCCAAAGAGAAAATTCTCTTACATTTCTGAATAATTACTTCAAAAACTACCATTAGCTTCAGAACATGCCTTTTTATAGGTTGCTAGGTACAATTCTCTTTTCCTAATTTATTCTCTAATAAATTCAGCTCTGACAAAAAGACGTGGCTTCTTCAATTACATGGCTGAACTTGAATTATATTTACTATTTGTGCTCTATTTGTTGATTCCACATATGTCGACTTGCCATCCTCTATCACAATGTGTTGTGCTAAAGTATTTAAAACCTCCTTGAACCTCTTTGCACGTGCTCTTGTAACTGGACCAACAAAACTAGAATCGGATCCTTGACCTTATCATTCCCCTCCGCTTGAAGAGGTTTTGCCCTCAAATCGTCACCTGTATCAAAAGGACTTAAATCAGAAACGTTAAAAGTTTCACTAACATTATACTGACCTTGTAAATCCAATTTGTAAGCGTTGTCATTGATGCGCTCAAGAAGTTGAAACGGTCCGTCTCCTCGTGGAAGCAACTTTAAGCACCTTTGATTCGGAAACCTTTCCTTGCGCATATGCAACCAAACCCAATCACCGGGCTCAAAAATAAGCTTACGATGCCCTTTATTGGCTTGTTTAACATATTGCTCCGTTCTCCGCTCGATGTTGAGCCTTGCTTTCTCATGTATCTTGATACGAACCTCGCCAACAACGTGACGAAACCCGATACCAAATCTGGAGACAACAACCCAAGATCTTTCAAGTTTGATGGAAACCGCGACCCGTTGTGATACGAACCACGCCAACAACGTTACGAAACCCGATACCAAATATGGAAACGACAACCCAAGATCTTTCAAGTTTGATGGAAACCGCGACCCGTTGTGATAGAACCACGCCAACAACGTTACGAAACCCGATACCAAATCTGGAAACGACAACCCAAGATCTTTCAAGTTTGATGGAAACCGTGACCCGTTGCCTAGCGAAGCAAGAACCTTGGTATGATGAAGACGCCACAAACGGTTGTGGAAGTCTGTTTGATAAGTCGATTTGAACGCCACAAGGAATCCTTGATAAGTTCGGATAAGTTTCTTCAAGAACTCAAGACGAATAATTCACAATATGAATAAACATCAAAATCTTGTTTTCATCATCTGTGATCAGCCTTATATAGGCATAGTTATAATTTGTAAAATTCCTAATCTACCCTTAAGGATAAACATGCCTAAAAACATAACAAAAAAATATCAGATTTATCTAAGAAATTCGAAATAAAAGATATAACAAAATTCAAATTTTAAACTAAAACTTAAAATTCAAATAGGATTACAAAAAATCAAATCTTGATCAGATCTTCTAAACTTCTTGAATTTCGTTTTGAATCTTGATCTTCTTGAAAACTTGAAAACATAATCTTGACCTGATTTTTTGATGGGAAAAACGTCCTAATAAGCTAGGATATGCAAATTGGCGATGTAATGGCTTAATGGAAATGTATGGCTGATTGGCTCTCTTCCGGATCAACTTTGATGAGTAAAATCAGCTTTTGCTCACCCTCAGTAGTGAACACGCTCTAGTTTTATTGTAGAACTCTCTGGACTACGTTACTTAGCTCTTCTTTGAATCTTTTAGCTCGAGCCCTCGTCACCGGACTAATTGGAACTTGAATGAAAGTATTCCTAGCAGCCTTGATGTCCTCATCAAGACCTCAACATTGCGTCAACAAAAACAAGAACCTTGGTATATTTAACATCAACTCATTATTTAATGCGAAACAAGAACCTCGGTATAAGGAAGACACCACAAACGGTAGTGGAAATCCGTTTGATAAGTTGATAGTGAACGCCATGAAAAATTCCGATAAGTTCGAATGGTTCGTCAAATAACCCAAAGAGAAAATTCTCTTACATTTCTGAATAATTACTTCAAAAACTACCATTAGCTTCAGAACATGCCTTTTTATAGGTTGCTAGGTACAATTCTCTTTTCCTAATTTATTCTCAAATAAATTCAGCTCTGACAAAAAGACGTGGCTTCTTCAATTACATGGCTGAACTTGAATTATATTTACTATTTGTGCTCTATTTGTTGATTCCACATATGTAGACTTGCCATCCTCTATCACAATGTGTTGTGCTAAAGTATTTAAAACCTCCTTGAACCTCTTTGCACGTGCTCTTGTAACTGGACCAACAAAACTAGAATCGGATCCTTGACCTTATCATTCCCCTCCGCTTGAAGAGGTTTTGCCCTCAAATCGTCACCTGTATCAAAAGGACTTAAATCAGAAACGTTAAAAGTTTCACTAACATTATACTGACCTTGTAAATCCAATTTGTAAGCGTTGTCATTGATGCGCTCAAGAAGTTGAAACGGTCCGTCTCCTCGTGGAAGCAACTTTAAGCACCTTTGATTCGGAAACCTTTCCTTGCGCATATGCAACCAAACCCAATCACCGGGCTCAAAAATAAGCTTACGATGCCCTTTATTGGCTTGTTTAACATATTGCTCGGTTCTCCGCTCGATGTTGAGCCTTGCTTTCTCATGTATCTTGATACGAACCTCGCCAACAACGTGACGAAACCCGATACCAAATCTGGAAACAACAACCCAAGATCTTTCAAGTTTGATGGAAACCGCGACCCGTTGTGATACGAACCACGCCAACAACGTTACGAAACCCGATACCAAATCTGGAAACGACAACCCAAGATCTTTCAAGTTTGATGGAAACAGCGACCCGTTGTGATAGAACCACGCCAACAACGTTACGAAACCCGATACCAAATCTGGAAACGACAACCCATGATCTTTCAAGTTTGATGGAAACCGTGACCCGTTGCCTAGCGAAGCAAGAACCTTGGTATGATGAAGACGCCACAAACGGTTGTGGAAGTCTGTTTGATAAGTCGATTTGAACGCCACAAGGAATCCTTGATAAGTTCGGATAAGTTTCTTCAAGAACTCAAGAAGAATAATTCACAATATGAATAAACATCAAAATCTTGTTTTCATCATCTGTGATCAGCCTTATATAGGCATAGTTATAATTTGTAAAATTCCTAATCTACCCTTAAGGATAAACATGCCTAAAAACATAACAAAAAAATATCAGATTTATCTAAGAAATTCGGAATAAAAGATATAACAAAATTCAAATTTTAAACTAAAACTTAAAATTCAAATAGGATTACAAAAAATCAAATCTTGATCAGATCTTCTAAACTTCTTGAATTTCGTTTTGAATCTTGATCTTCTTGAAAACTTGAAAACATAATCTTGACCTGATTTTTTGATGGGAAAAATGTCCTAATAAGCTAGGATATGCAAATTGGCGATGTAATGGCTTAATGGAAATGTATGGCTGATTGGCTCTCTTCCGGATCAACTTTGATGAGTAAAATCAGCTTTTGCTCACCCTCAGTAGTGAACACGCTCTAGTTTTATTGTAGAGCTCTCTGGACTACGTTACTTAGCTCTTCTTTGAATCTTTTAGCTCGAGCCCTCGTCACCGGACTAACTGGAACTTGAATGAAAGTATTCCTAGCAGCCTTGATGTCCTCATCAAGACCTCAACATTGCGTCAACAAAAACAAGAACCTTGGTATATTTAACATCAACTCATTATTTAATGCGAAACAAGAACCTTGGTATAAGGAAGACACCACAAACGGTAGTGGAAATCCGTTTGATAAGTTGATAGTGAACGCCATGAAAAATTCCGATAAGTTCGAATGGTTCGTCAAATAACCCAAAGAGAAAATTCTCTTACATTTCTGAATAATTACTTCAAAAACTACCATTAGCTTCAGAACATGCCTTTTTATAGGTTGCTAGGTACAATTCTCTTTTCCTAATTTATTCTCTAATAAATTCAGCTCTGACAAAAAGACGTGGCTTCTTCAATTACATGGCTGAACTTGAATTATATTTACTATTTGTGCTCTATTTGTTGATTCCACATATGTAGACTTGCCATCCTCTATCACAATGTGTTGTGCTAAAGTATTTAAAACCTCCTTGAACCTCTTTGCACGTGCTCTTGTAACTGGACCAACAAAACTAGAATCGGATCCTTGACCTTATCATTCCCCTCCGCTTGAAGAGGTTTTGCCCTCAAATCGTCACCTGTATCAAAAGGACTTAAATCAGAAACGTTAAAAGTTTCACTAACATTATACTGACCTTGTAAATCCAATTTGTAAGCGTTGTCATTGATGCGCTCAAGAAGTTGAAACGGTCCGTCTCCTCGTGGAAGCAACTTTAAGCACCTTTGATTCGGAAACCTTTCCTTGCGCATATGCAACCAAACCCAATCACCGGGCTCAAAAATAAGCTTACGATGCCCTTTATTGGCTTGTTTAACATATTGCTCCGTTCTCCGCTCGATGTTGAGCCTTGCTTTCTCATGTATCTTGATACGAACCTCGCCAACAACGTGACGAAACCCGATACCAAATCTGGAAACAACAACCCAAGATCTTTCAAGTTTGATGGAAACCGCGACCCGTTGTGATACGAACCACACCAACAACGTTACGAAACCCGATACCAAATCTGGAAACGACAACCCAAGATCTTTCAAGTTTGATGGAAACAGCGACCCGTTGTGATAGAACCACGCCAACAACGTTACGAAACCCGATACCAAATCTGGAAATGACAACCCAAGATCTTTCAAGTTTGATGGAAACCGTGACCCGTTGCCTAGCGAAGCAAGAACCTTGGTATGATGAAGACGCCACAAACGGTTGTGGAAGACTGTTTGATAAGTCGATTTGAACGCCACAAGGAATCCTTGATAAGTTCGGATAAGTTTCTTCAAGAACTCAAGAAGAATAATTCACAATATGAATAAACATCAAAATCTTGTTTTCATCATCTGTGATCAGCCTTATATAGGCATAGTTATAATTTGTAAAATTCCTAATCTACCCTTAAGGATAAACATGCCTAAAAACATAACAAAAAAATATCAGATTTATCTAAGAAATTCGGAATAAAAGATATAACAAAATTCAAATTTTAAACTAAAACTTAAAATTCAAATAGGATTACAAAAAATCAAATCTTGATCAGATCTTCTAAACTTCTTGAATTTCGTTTTGAATCTTGATCTTCTTGAAAACTTGAAAACATAATCTTGACCTGATTTTTTGATGGGAAAAATGTCCTAATAAGCTAGGATATGCAAATTGGCGATGTAATGGCTTAATGGAAATGTATGGCTGATTGGCTCTCTTCCGGATCAACTTTGATGAGTAAAATCAGCTTTTGCTCACCCTCAGTAGTGAACACGCTCTAGTTTTATTGTAGAACTCTCTGGACTACGTTACTTAGCTCTTCTTTGAATCTTTTAGCTCGAGCCCTCGTCACCGGACTAACTGGAACTTGAATGAAAGTATTCCTAGCAGCCTTGATGTCCTCATCAAGACCTCAACATTGCGTCAACAAAAACAAGAACCTTGGTATATTTAACATCAACTCATTATTTAATGCGAAACAAGAACCTCGGTATAAGGAAGACACCACAAACGGTAGTGGAAATCCGTTTGATAAGTTGATAGTGAACGCCATGAAAAATTCCGATAAGTTCGAATGGTTCGTCAAATAACCCAAAGAGAAAATTCTCTTACATTTCTGAATAATTACTTCAAAAACTACCATTAGCTTCAGAACATGCCTTTTTATAGGTTGCTAGGTACAATTCTCTTTTCCTAATTTATTCTCTAATAAATTCAGCTCTGACAAAAAGACGTGGCTTCTTCAATTACATGGCTGAACTTGAATTATATTTACTATTTGTGCTCTATTTGTTGATTCCACATATGTAGACTTGCCATCCTCTATCACAATGTGTTGTGCTAAAGTATTTAAAACCTCCTTGAACCTCTTTGCACGTGCTCTTGTAACTGGACCAACAAAACTAGAATCGGATCCTTGACCTTATCATTCCCCTCCGCTTGAAGAGGTTTTGCCCTCAAATCGTCACCTGTATCAAAAGGACTTAAATCAGAAACGTTAAAAGTTTCACTAACATTATACTGACCTTGTAAATCCAATTTGTAAGCGTTGTCATTGATGCGCTCAAGAAGTTGAAACGGTCCGTCTCCTCGTGGAAGCAACTTTAAGCACCTTTGATTCGGAAACCTTTCCTTGCGCATATGCAACCAAACCCAATCACCGGGCTCAAAAATAAGCTTACGATGCCCTTTATTGGCTTGTTTAACATATTGCTCCGTTCTCCGCTCGATGTTGAGCCTTGCTTTCTCATGTATCTTGATACGAACCTCGCCAACAACGTGACGAAACCCGATACCAAATCTGGAAACAACAACCCAAGATCTTTCAAGTTTGATGGAAACCGCGACCCGTTGTGATACGAACCACGCCAACAACGTTACGAAACCCGATACCAAATATGGAAACGACAACCCAAGATCTTTCAAGTTTGATGGAAACCGCGACCCGTTGTGATAGAACCACGCCAACAACGTTACGAAACCCGATACCAAATTTGGAAACGACAACCCAAGATCTTTCAAGTTTGATGGAAACCGTGACCCGTTGCCTAGCGAAGCAAGAACCTTGGTATGATGAAGACGCCACAAACGGTTGTGGAAGTCTGTTTGATAAGTCGATTTGAACGCCACAAGGAATCCTTGATAAGTTCGGATAAGTTTCTTCAAGAACTCAAGAAGAATAATTCACAATATGAATAAACATCAAAATCTTGTTTTCATCATCTGTGATCAGCCTTATATAGGCATAGTTATAATTTGTAAAATTCCTAATCTACCCTTAAGGATAAACATGCCTAAAAACATAACAAAAAAAGATCAGATTTATCTAAGAAATTCGGAATTAAAGATATAACAAAATTCAAATTTTAAACTAAAACTTAAAATTCAAATAGGATTACAAAAAATCAAATCTTGATCAGATCTTCTAAACTTCTTGAATTTCGTTTTGAATCTTGATCTTCTTGAAAACTTGAAAACATAATCTTGACCTGATTTTTTGATGGGAAAAACGTCCTAATAAGCTAGGATATGCAAATTGGCGATGTAATGGCTTAATGGAAATGTATGGCTGATTGGCTCTCTTCCGGATCAACTTTGATGAGTAAAATCAGCTTTTGCTCACCCTCAGTAGTGAACACGCTCTAGTTTTATTGTAGAACTCTCTGGACTAAGTTACTTAGCTCTTCTTTGAATCTTTTAGCTCGAGCCCTCGTCACCGGACTAACTGGAACTTGAATGAAAGTATTCCTAGCAGCCTTGATGTCCTCATCAAGACCTCAACATTGCGTCAACAAAAACAAGAACCTTGGTATATTTAACATCAACTCATTATTTAATGCGAAACAAGAACCTTGGTATAAGGAAGACACCACAAACGGTAGTGGAAATCCGTTTGATAAGTTGATAGTGAACGCCATGAAAAATTCCGATAAGTTCGAATGGTTCGTCAAATAACCCAAAGAGAAAATTCTCTTACATTTCTGAATAATTACTTCAAAAACTACCATTAGCTTCAGAACATGCCTTTTTATAGGTTGCTAGGTACAATTCTCTTTTCCTAATTTATTCTCTAATAAATTCAGCTCTGACAAAAAGACGTGGCTTCTTCAATTACATGGCTGAACTTGAATTATATTTACTATTTGTGCTCTATTTGTTGATTCCACATATGTAGACTTGCCATCCTCTATCACAATGTGTTGTGCTAAAGTATTTAAAACCTCCTTGAACCTCTTTGCACGTGCTCTTGTAACTGGACCAACAAAACTAGAATCGGATCCTTGACCTTATCATTCCCCTCCGCTTGAAGAGGTTTTGCCCTCAAATCGTCACCTGTATCAAAAGGACTTAAATCAGAAACGTTAAAAGTTTCACTAACATTATACTGACCTTGTAAATCCAATTTGTAAGCGTTGTCATTGATGCGCTCAAGAAGTTGAAACGGTCCGTCTCCTCGTGGAAGCAACTTTAAGCACCTTTGATTCGGAAACCTTTCCTTGCGCATATGCAACCAAACCCAATCACCGGGCTCAAAAATAAGCTTACGATGCCCTTTATTGGCTTGTTTAACATATTGCTCCGTTCTCCGCTCGATGTTGAGCCTTGCTTTCTCATGTATCTTGATACGAACCTCGCCAACAACGTGACGAAACCCGATACCAAATCTGGAAACAACAACCCAAGATCTTTCAAGTTTGATGGAAACCGCGACCCGTTGTGATACGAACCACACCAACAACGTTACGAAACCCGATACCAAATCTGGAAACGACAACCCAAGATCTTTCAAGTTTGATGGAAACAGCGACCCGTTGTGATAGAACCACGCCAACAACGTTACGAAACCCGATACCAAATCTGGAAATGACAACCCAAGATCTTTCAAGTTTGATGGAAACCGTGACCCGTTGCCTAGCGAAGCAAGAACCTTGGTATGATGAAGACGCCACAAACGGTTGTGGAAGACTGTTTGATAAGTCGATTTGAACGCCACAAGGAATCCTTGATAAGTTCGGATAAGTTTCTTCAAGAACTCAAGAAGAATAATTCACAATATGAATAAACATCAAAATCTTGTTTTCATCATCTGTGATCAGCCTTATATAGGCATAGTTATAATTTGTAAAATTCCTAATCTACCCTTAAGGATAAACATGCCTAAAAACATAACAAAAAAATATCAGATTTATCTAAGAAATTCGGAATAAAAGATATAACAAAATTCAAATTTTAAACTAAAACTTAAAATTCAAATAGGATTACAAAAAATCAAATCTTGATCAGATCTTCTAAACTTCTTGAATTTCGTTTTGAATCTTGATCTTCTTGAAAACTTGAAAACATAATCTTGACCTGATTTTTTGATGGGAAAAATGTCCTAATAAGCTAGGATATGCAAATTGGCGATGTAATGGCTTAATGGAAATGTATGGCTGATTGGCTCTCTTCCGGATCAACTTTGATGAGTAAAATCAGCTTTTGCTCACCCTCAGTAGTGAACACGCTCTAGTTTTATTGTAGAACTCTCTGGACTACGTTACTTAGCTCTTCTTTGAATCTTTTAGCTCGAGCCCTCGTCACCGGACTAACTGGAACTTGAATGAAAGTATTCCTAGCAGCCTTGATGTCCTCATCAAGACCTCAACATTGCGTCAACAAAAACAAGAACCTTGGTATATTTAACATCAACTCATTATTTAATGCGAAACAAGAACCTCGGTATAAGGAAGACACCACAAACGGTAGTGGAAATCCGTTTGATAAGTTGATAGTGAACGCCATGAAAAATTCCGATAAGTTCGAATGGTTCGTCAAATAACCCAAAGAGAAAATTCTCTTACATTTCTGAATAATTACTTCAAAAACTACCATTAGCTTCAGAACATGCCTTTTTATAGGTTGCTAGGTACAATTCTCTTTTCCTAATTTATTCTCTAATAAATTCAGCTCTGACAAAAAGACGTGGCTTCTTCAATTACATGGCTGAACTTGAATTATATTTACTATTTGTGCTCTATTTGTTGATTCCACATATGTAGACTTGCCATCCTCTATCACAATGTGTTGTGCTAAAGTATTTAAAACCTCCTTGAACCTCTTTGCACGTGCTCTTGTAACTGGACCAACAAAACTAGAATCGGATCCTTGACCTTATCATTCCCCTCCGCTTGAAGAGGTTTTGCCCTCAAATCGTCACCTGTATCAAAAGGACTTAAATCAGAAACGTTAAAAGTTTCACTAACATTATACTGACCTTGTAAATCCAATTTGTAAGCGTTGTCATTGATGCGCTCAAGAAGTTGAAACGGTCCGTCTCCTCGTGGAAGCAACTTTAAGCACCTTTGATTCGGAAACCTTTCCTTGCGCATATGCAACCAAACCCAATCACCGGGCTCAAAAATAAGCTTACGATGCCCTTTATTGGCTTGTTTAACATATTGCTCCGTTCTCCGCTCGATGTTGAGCCTTGCTTTCTCATGTATCTTGATACGAACCTCGCCAACAACGTGACGAAACCCGATACCAAATCTGGAAACAACAACCCAAGATCTTTCAAGTTTGATGGAAACCGCGACCCGTTGTGATACGAACCACGCCAACAACGTTACGAAACCCGATACCAAATATGGAAACGACAACCCAAGATCTTTCAAGTTTGATGGAAACCGCGACCCGTTGTGATAGAACCACGCCAACAACGTTACGAAACCCGATACCAAATTTGGAAACGACAACCCAAGATCTTTCAAGTTTGATGGAAACCGTGACCCGTTGCCTAGCGAAGCAAGAACCTTGGTATGATGAAGACGCCACAAACGGTTGTGGAAGTCTGTTTGATAAGTCGATTTGAACGCCACAAGGAATCCTTGATAAGTTCGGATAAGTTTCTTCAAGAACTCAAGAAGAATAATTCACAATATGAATAAACATCAAAATCTTGTTTTCATCATCTGTGATCAGCCTTATATAGGCATAGTTATAATTTGTAAAATTCCTAATCTACCCTTAAGGATAAACATGCCTAAAAACATAACAAAAAAAGATCAGATTTATCTAAGAAATTCGGAATTAAAGATATAACAAAATTCAAATTTTAAACTAAAACTTAAAATTCAAATAGGATTACAAAAAATCAAATCTTGATCAGATCTTCTAAACTTCTTGAATTTCGTTTTGAATCTTGATCTTCTTGAAAACTTGAAAACATAATCTTGACCTGATTTTTTGATGGGAAAAACGTCCTAATAAGCTAGGATATGCAAATTGGCGATGTAATGGCTTAATGGAAATGTATGGCTGATTGGCTCTCTTCCGGATCAACTTTGATGAGTAAAATCAGCTTTTGCTCACCCTCAGTAGTGAACACGCTCTAGTTTTATTGTAGAACTCTCTGGACTAAGTTACTTAGCTCTTCTTTGAATCTTTTAGCTCGAGCCCTCGTCACCGGACTAACTGGAACTTGAATGAAAGTATTCCTAGCAGCCTTGATGTCCTCATCAAGACCTCAACATTGCGTCAACAAAAACAAGAACCTTGGTATATTTAACATCAACTCATTATTTAATGCGAAACAAGAACCTCGGTATAAGGAAGACACCACAAATGGTAGTGGAAATCCGTTTGATAAGTTGATAGTGAACGCCATGAAAAATTCCGATAAGTTCGAATGGTTCGTCAAATAACCCAAAGAGAAAATTCTCTTACATTTCTGAATAATTACTTCAAAAACTACCATTAGCTTCAGAACATGCCTTTTTATAGGTTGCTAGGTACAATTCTCTTTTCCTAATTTATTCTCTAATAAATTCAGTTCTGACAAAAAGACGTGGCTTCTTCAATTACATGGCTGAACTTGAATTATATTTACTATTTGTGCTCTATTTGTTGATTCCACATATGTAGACTTGCCATCCTCTATCACAATGTGTTGTGCTAAAGTATTTAAAACCTCCTTGAACCTCTTTGCACGTGCTCTTGTAACTGGACCAACAAAACTAGAATCGGATCCTTGACCTTATCATTCCCCTCCGCTTGAAGAGGTTTTGCCCTCAAATCGTCACCTGTATCAAAAGGACTTAAATCAGAAACGTTAAAAGTTTCACTAACATTATACTGACCTTGTAAATCCAATTTGTAAGCGTTGTCATTGATGCGCTCAAGAAGTTGAAACGGTCCATCTCCTCGTGGAAGCAACTTTAAGCACCTTTGATTCGGAAACCTTTCCTTGCGCATATGCAACCAAACCCAATCACCGGGCTCAAAAATAAGCTTACGATGCCCTTTATTGGCTTGTTTAACATATTGCTCGGTTCTCCGCTCGATGTTGAGCCTTGCTTTCTCATGTATCTTGATACGAACCTCGCCAACAACGTGACGAAACCCGATACCAAATCTGGAAACAACAACCCAAGATCTTTCAAGTTTGATGGAAACCGCGACCCGTTGTGATACGAACCACGCCAACAACGTTACGAAACCCGATACCAAATCTGGAAACGACAACCCAAGATCTTTCAAGTTTGATGGAAACAGCGACCCGTTGTGATAGAACCACGCCAACAACGTTACGAAACCCGATACCAAATCTGGAAATGACAACCCAAGATCTTTCAAGTTTGATGGAAACCGTGACCCGTTGCCTAGCGAAGCAAGAACCTTGGTATGATGAAGACGCCACAAACGGTTGTGGAAGTCTGTTTGATAAGTCGATTTGAACGCCACAAGGAATCCTTGATAAGTTCGGATAAGTTTCTTCAAGAACTCAAGAAGAATAATTCACAATATGAATAAACATCAAAATCTTGTTTTCATCATCTGTGATCAGCCTTATATAGGCATAGTTATAATTTGTAAAATTCCTAATCTACCCTTAAGGATAAACATGCCTAAAAACATAACAAAAAAATATCAGATTTATCTAAGAAATTCGGAATAAAAGATATAACAAAATTCAAATTTTAAACTAAAACTTAAAATTCAAATAGGATTACAAAAAATCAAATCTTGATCAGATCTTCTAAACTTCTTGAATTTCGTTTTGAATCTTGATCTTCTTGAAAACTTGAAAACATAATCTTGACCTGATTTTTTGATGGGAAAAATGTCCTAATAAGCTAGGATATGCAAATTGGCGATGTAATGGCTTAATGGAAATGTATGGCTGATTGGCTCTCTTCCGGATCAACTTTGATGAGTAAAATCAGCTTTTGCTCACCCTCAGTAGTGAACACGCTCTAGTTTTATTGTAGAACTCTCTGGACTACGTTACTTAGCTCTTCTTTGAATCTTTTAGCTCGAGCCCTCGTCACCGGACTAACTGGAACTTGAATGAAAGTATTCCTAGCAGCCTTGATGTCCTCATCAAGACCTCAACATTGCGTCAACAAAAACAAGAACCTTGGTATATTTAACATCAACTCATTATTTAATGCGAAACAAGAACCTCGGTATAAGGAAGACACCACAAACGGTAGTGGAAATCCGTTTGATAAGTTGATAGTGAACGCCATGAAAAATTCCGATAAGTTCGAATGGTTCGTCAAATAACCCAAAGAGAAAATTCTCTTACATTTCTGAATAATTACTTCAAAAACTACCATTAGCTTCAGAACATGCCTTTTTATAGGTTGCTAGGTACAATTCTCTTTTCCTAATTTATTCTCTAATAAATTCAGCTCTGACAAAAAGACGTGGCTTCTTCAATTACATGGCTGAACTTGAATTATATTTACTATTTGTGCTCTATTTGTTGATTCCACATATGTAGACTTGCCATCCTCTATCACAATGTGTTGTGCTAAAGTATTTAAAACCTCCTTGAACCTCTTTGCACGTGCTCTTGTAACTGGACCAACAAAACTAGAATCGGATCCTTGACCTTATCATTCCCCTCCGCTTGAAGAGGTTTTGCCCTCAAATCGTCACCTGTATCAAAAGGACTTAAATCAGAAACGTTAAAAGTTTCACTAACATTATACTGACCTTGTAAATCCAATTTGTAAGCGTTGTCATTGATGCGCTCAAGAAGTTGAAACGGTCCGTCTCCTCGTGGAAGCAACTTTAAGCACCTTTGATTCGGAAACCTTTCCTTGCGCATATGCAACCAAACCCAATCACCGGGCTCAAAAATAAGCTTACGATGCCCTTTATTGGCTTGTTTAACATATTGCTCCGTTCTCCGCTCGATGTTGAGCCTTGCTTTCTCATGTATCTTGATACGAACCTCGCCAACAACGTGACAAAACCCGATACCAAATCTGGAAACAACAACCCAAGATCTTTCAAGTTTGATGGAAACCGCGACCCGTTGTGATACGAACCACGCCAACAACGTTACGAAACCCGATACCAAATATGGAAACGACAACCCAAGATCTTTCAAGTTTGATGGAAACCGCGACCCGTTGCCTAGCGAAGCAAGAACCTTGGTATGATGAAGACGCCACAAACGGTTGTGGAAGTCTGTTTGATAAGTCGATTTGAACGCCACAAGGAATCCTTGATAAGTTCGGATAAGTTTCTTCAAGAACTCAAGAAGAATAATTCACAATATGAATAAACATCAAAATCTTGTTTTCATCATCTGTGATCAGCCTTATATAGGCATAGTTATAATTTGTAAAATTCCTAATCTACCCTTAAGGATAAACATGCCTAAAAACATAACAAAAAAAGATCAGATTTATCTAAGAAATTCGGAATTAAAGATATAACAAAATTCAAATTTTAAACTAAAACTTAAAATTCAAATAGGATTACAAAAAATCAAATCTTGATCAGATCTTCTAAACTTCTTGAATTTCGTTTTGAATCTTGATCTTCTTGAAAACTTGAAAACATAATCTTGACCTGATTTTTTGATGGGAAAAACGTCCTAATAAGCTAGGATATGCAAATTGGCGATGTAATGGCTTAATGGAAATGTATGGCTGATTGGCTCTCTTCCGGATCAACTTTGATGAGTAAAATCAGCTTTTGCTCACCCTCAGTAGTGAACACGCTCTAGTTTTATTGTAGAACTCTCTGGACTAAGTTACTTAGCTCTTCTTTGAATCTTTTAGCTCGAGCCCTCGTCACCGGACTAACTGGAACTTGAATGAAAGTATTCCTAGCAGCCTTGATGTCCTCATCAAGACCTCAACATTGCGTCAACAAAAACAAGAACCTTGGTATATTTAACATCAACTCATTATTTAATGCGAAACAAGAACCTCGGTATAAGGAAGACACCACAAATGGTAGTGGAAATCCGTTTGATAAGTTGATAGTGAACGCCATGAAAAATTCCGATAAGTTCGAATGGTTCGTCAAATAACCCAAAGAGAAAATTCTCTTACATTTCTGAATAATTACTTCAAAAACTACCATTAGCTTCAGAACATGCCTTTTTATAGGTTGCTAGGTACAATTCTCTTTTCCTAATTTATTCTCTAATAAATTCAGTTCTGACAAAAAGACGTGGCTTCTTCAATTACATGGCTGAACTTGAATTATATTTACTATTTGTGCTCTATTTGTTGATTCCACATATGTAGACTTGCCATCCTCTATCACAATGTGTTGTGCTAAAGTATTTAAAACCTCCTTGAACCTCTTTGCACGTGCTCTTGTAACTGGACCAACAAAACTAGAATCGGATCCTTGACCTTATCATTCCCCTCCGCTTGAAGAGGTTTTGCCCTCAAATCGTCACCTGTATCAAAAGGACTTAAATCAGAAACGTTAAAAGTTTCACTAACATTATACTGACCTTGTAAATCCAATTTGTAAGCGTTGTCATTGATGCGCTCAAGAAGTTGAAACGGTCCATCTCCTCGTGGAAGCAACTTTAAGCACCTTTGATTCGGAAACCTTTCCTTGCGCATATGCAACCAAACCCAATCACCGGGCTCAAAAATAAGCTTACGATGCCCTTTATTGGCTTGTTTAACATATTGCTCCGTTCTCCGCTCGATGTTGAGCCTTGCTTTCTCATGTATCTTGATACGAACCTCGCCAACAACGTGACGAAACCCGATACCAAATCTGGAAACAACAACCCAAGATCTTTCAAGTTTGATGGAAACCGTGACCCGTTGCCTAGCGAAGCAAGAACCTTGGTATGATGAAGACGCCACAAACGGGTGTGGAAGTCTGCTTGATAAGTCGATTTGAACGCCACAAGGAATCCTTGATAAGTTCGGATAAGTTTCTTCAAGAACTCAAGAAGAATAATTCACAATATGAATAAACATCAAAATCTTGTTTTCATCATCTGTGATCAGCCTTATATAGGCATAGTTATAATTTGTAAAATTCCTAATCTACCCTTAAGGATAAACATGCCTAAACATAACAAAAAAAGATCAGATTTATCTAAGAAATTCGGAATTAAAGATATAACAAAATTCAAATTTTAAACTAAAACTTAAAATTCAAATAGGATTACAAAAAATCAAATCTTGATCAGATCTTCTAAACTTCTTGAATTTCGTTTTGAATCTTGATCTTCTTGAAAACTTGAAAACATAATCTTGACCTGATTTTTTGATGGGAAAAACGTCCTAATAAGCTAGGATATGCAAATTGGCGATGTAATGGCTTAATGGAAATGTATGGCTGATTGGCTCTCTTCCGGATCAACTTTGATGAGTAAAATCAGCTTTTGCTCACCCTCAGTAGTGAACACGCTCTAGTTTTATTGTAGAACTCTCTGGACTAAGTTACTTAGCTCTT
Organism: Ficus hirta; assembly: GCA_038430175.1. Taxonomy (NCBI): domain Eukaryota; kingdom Viridiplantae; phylum Streptophyta; class Magnoliopsida; order Rosales; family Moraceae; genus Ficus; species Ficus hirta. The sequence continues at coordinate 2,860,632 of JBBWSE010000014.1, read as the reverse complement.
CTTTGAATCTTTTAGCTCGAGCCCTCGTCACCGGACTAACTGGAACTTGAATGAAAGTATTCCTAGCAGCCTTGATGTCCTCATCAAGACCTCAACATTGCGTCAACAAAAACAAGAACCTTGGTATATTTAACATCAACTCATTATTTAATGCGAAACAAGAACCTCGGTATAAGGAAGACACCACAAATGGTAGTGGAAATCCGTTTGATAAGTTGATAGTGAACGCCATGAAAAATTCCGATAAGTTCGAATGGTTCGTCAAATAACCCAAAGAGAAAATTCTCTTACATTTCTGAATAATTACTTCAAAAACTACCATTAGCTTCAGAACATGCCTTTTTATAGGTTGCTAGGTACAATTCTCTTTTCCTAATTTATTCTCTAATAAATTCAGTTCTGACAAAAAGACGTGGCTTCTTCAATTACATGGCTGAACTTGAATTATATTTACTATTTGTGCTCTATTTGTTGATTCCACATATGTAGACTTGCCATCCTCTATCACAATGTGTTGTGCTAAAGTATTTAAAACCTCCTTGAACCTCTTTGCACGTGCTCTTGTAACTGGACCAACAAAACTAGAATCGGATCCTTGACCTTATCATTCCCCTCCGCTTGAAGAGGTTTTGCCCTCAAATCGTCACCTGTATCAAAAGGACTTAAATCAGAAACGTTAAAAGTTTCACTAACATTATACTGACCTTGTAAATCCAATTTGTAAGCGTTGTCATTGATGCGCTCAAGAAGTTGAAACGGTCCATCTCCTCGTGGAAGCAACTTTAAGCACCTTTGATTCGGAAACCTTTCCTTGCGCATATGCAACCAAACCCAATCACCGGGCTCAAAAATAAGCTTACGATGCCCTTTATTGGCTTGTTTAACATATTGCTCCGTTCTCCGCTCGATGTTGAGCCTTGCTTTCTCATGTATCTTGATACGAACCTCGCCAACAACGTGACGAAACCCGATACCAAATCTGGAAACAACAACCCAAGATCTTTCAAGTTTGATGGAAACCGTGACCCGTTGCCTAGCGAAGCAAGAACCTTGGTATGATGAAGACGCCACAAACGGGTGTGGAAGTCTGCTTGATAAGTCGATTTGAACGCCACAAGGAATCCTTGATAAGTTCGGATAAGTTTCTTCAAGAACTCAAGAAGAATAATTCACAATATGAATAAACATCAAAATCTTGTTTTCATCATCTGTGATCAGCCTTATATAGGCATAGTTATAATTTGTAAAATTCCTAATCTACCCTTAAGGATAAACATGCCTAAACATAACAAAAAAAGATCAGATTTATCTAAGAAATTCGGAATTAAAGATATAACAAAATTCAAATTTTAAACTAAAACTTAAAATTCAAATAGGATTACAAAAAATCAAATCTTGATCAGATCTTCTAAACTTCTTTTGAATCTTGATCTTCTTGAAAACTTGAAAACATAATCTTGACCTGATTTTTTGTTGGGAAAAACGTCCTAATAAGCTAGGATATGCAAATTGGCAATGTAATGGCTTAATGGAAATGTATAGCTGATTGGCTCTCTTCCGGATCAACTTTGATGAGTAAAATCAGCTTTTGCTCACCCTCAGTAGTGAACACGCTCTAGTTTTATTGTAGAACTCTCTGGACTAAGTTACTTAGCTCTTCTTTGAATCTTTTAGCTCGAGCCCTCGTCACCGGACTAACTGGAACTTGAATGAAAGTATTCCTAGCAGCCTTGATGTCCTCATCAAGACCTAAACATTGCGTCAACAAAAACAAGAACCTTGGTATATTTAACATCAACTCATTATTTAATGCGAAACAAGAACCTCGGTATAAGGAAGACACCACAAACGGTAGTGGAAATCCGTTTGATAAGTTGATAGTGAACGCCATGAAAAATTCCGATAAGTTCGAATGGTTCGTCAAATAACCCAAAGAGAAAATTCTCTTACATTTCTGAATAATTACTTCAAAAACTACCATTAGCTTCAGAACATGCCTTTTTATAGGTTGCTAGGTACAATTCTCTTTTCCTAATTTATTCTCTAATAAATTCAGTTCTGACAAAAAGACGTGGCTTCTTCAATTACATGGCTGAACTTGAATTATATTTACTATTTGTGCTCTATTTGTTGATTCCACATATGTAGACTTGCCATCCTCTATCACAATGTGTTGTGCTAAAGTATTTAAAACCTCCTTGAACCTCTTTGCACGTGCTCTTGTAACTGGACCAACAAAACTAGAATCGGATCCTTGACCTTATCATTCCCCTCCGCTTGAAGAGGTTTTGCCCTCAAATCGTCACCTGTATCAAAAGGACTTAAATCAGAAACGTTAAAAGTTTCACTAACATTATACTGACCTTGTAAATCCAATTTGTAAGCGTTGTCATTGATGCGCTCAAGAAGTTGAAACGGTCCGTCTCCTCGTGGAAGCAACTTTAAGCACCTTTGATTCGGAAACCTTTCCTTGCGCATATGCAACCAAACCCAATCACTGGGCTCAAAAATAAGCTTACGATGCCCTTTATTGGCTTGTTTAACATATTGCTCCGTTCTCCGCTCGATGTTGAGCCTTGCTTTCTCATGTATCTTGATACGAAGCTCGCCAACAACGTGACGAAACCCGATACCAAATCTGGAAACAACAACCCAAGATCTTTCAAGTTTGATGGAAACCGCGACCCGTTGTGATACGAACCACGCCAACAACGTTACGAAACCCGATACCAAATCTGGAAACGACAACCCAAGATCTTTCAAGTTTGATGGAAACCGCGACCCGTTGTGATAGAACCACGCCAACAACGTTACGAAACCCGATACCAAATCTGGAAACGACAACCCAAGATCTTTCAAGTTTGATGGAAACCGTGACCCGTTGCCTAGCGAAGCAAGAACCTTGGTATGATGAAGACGCCACAAACGGGTGTGGAAGTCTGCTTGATAAGTCGATTTGAACGCCACAAGGAATCCTTGATAAGTTCGGATAAGTTTCTTCAAGAACTCAAGAAGAATAATTCACAATATGAATAAACATCAAAATCTTGTTTTCATCATCTGTGATCAGCCTTATATAGGCATAGTTATAATTTGTAAAATTCCTAATCTACCCTTAAGGATAAACATGCCTAAACATAACAAAAAAAGATCAGATTTATCTAAGAAATTCGGAATTAAAGATATAACAAAATTCAAATTTTAAACTAAAACTTAAAATTCAAATAAGATTACAAAAAATCAAATCTTGATCAGATCTTCTAAACTTCTTTTGAATCTTGATCTTCTTGAAAACTTGAAAACATAATCTTGACCTGATTTTTTGTTGGGAAAAACGTCCTAATAAGCTAGGATATGCAAATTGGCAATGTAATGGCTTAATGGAAATGTATAGCTGATTGGCTCTCTTCCGGATCAACTTTGATGAGTAAAATCAGCTTTTGCTCACCCTCAGTAGTGAACACGCTCTAGTTTTATTGTAGAACTCTCTGGACTAAGTTACTTAGCTCTTCTTTGAATCTTTTAGCTCGAGCCCTCGTCACCGGACTAACTGGAACTTGAATGAAAGTATTCCTAGCAGCCTTGATGTCCTCATCAAGACCTAAACATTGCGTCAACAAAAACAAGAACCATGGTATATTTAACATCAACTCATTATTTAATGCGAAACAAGAACCTCGGTATAAGGAAGACACCACAAACGGTAGTGGAAATCCGTTTGATAAGTTGATAGTGAACGCCATGAAAAATTCCGATAAGTTCGAATGGTTCGTCAAATAACCCAAAGAGAAAATTCTCTTACATTTCTGAATAATTACTTCAAAAACTACCATTAGCTTCAGAACATGCCTTTTTATAGGTTGCTAGGTACAATTCTCTTTTCCTAATTTATTCTCTAATAAATTCAGTTCTGACAAAAAGACGTGGCTTCTTCAATTACATGGCTGAACTTGAATTATATTTACTATTTGTGCTCTATTTGTTGATTCCACATATGTAGACTTGCCATCCTCTATCACAATGTGTTGTGCTAAAGTATTTAAAACCTCCTTGAACCTCTTTGCACGTGCTCTTGTAACTGGACCAACAAAACTAGAATCGGATCCTTGACCTTATCATTCCCCTCCGCTTGAAGAGGTTTTGCCCTCAAATCGTCACCTGTATCAAAAGGACTTAAATCAGAAACGTTAAAAGTTTCACTAACATTATACTGACCTTGTAAATCCAATTTGTAAGCATTGTCATTGATGCGCTCAAGAAGTTGAAACGGTCCGTCTCCTCGTGGAAGCAACTTTTAGCACCTTTGATTCGGAAACCTTTCCTTGCGCATATGCAACCAAACCCAATCACTGGGCTCAAAAATAAGCTTACGATGCCCTTTATTGGCTTGTTTAACATATTGCTCCGTTCTCCGCTCGATGTTGAGCCTTGCTTCCTCATGTATCTTGATACGAACCTCGCCAACAACGTGACGAAACCCGATACCAAATCTGGAAACAACAACCCAATATCTTTCAAGTTTGATGGAAACCGCGACCCGTTGTGATACGAACCACGCCAACAACGTTACGAAACCCGATACCAAATCTGGAAACGACAACCCAAGATCTTTGAAGTTTGATGGAAACCGCGACCCGTTGTGATAGAACCACGCCAACAACGTTACGAAACCCGATACCAAATCTGGAAACGACAACCCAAGATCTTTCAAGTTTGATGGAAACCGTGACCCGTTGCCTAGCGAAGCAAGAACCTTGGTATGATGAAGACGCCACAAACGGTTGTGGAAGTCTGCTTGATAAGTCGATTTGAACGCCACAAGGAATCCTTGATAAGTTCGGATAAGTTTCTTCAAGAACTCAAGAAGAATAATTCACAATATGAATAAACATCAAAATCTTGTTTTCATCATCTGTGATCAGCCTTATATAGGCGTAGTTATAATTTGTAAAATTCCTAATCTACCCTTAAGGATAAACATGCCTAAACATAACAAAAAAAGATCAGATTTATCTAAGAAATTCGGAATTAAAGATATAACAAAATTCAAATTTTAAACTAGAACTTAAATTTCAAATAGGATTACAAAAAATCAAATCTTGATCAGATCTTCTAAACTTCTTTTGAATCTTGATCTTCTTGAAAACTTGAAAACATAATCTTGACCTGATTTTTTGTTGGGAAAAACGTCCTAATAAGCTAGGATATGCAAATTGGCAATGTAATGGCTTAATGGAAATGTATAGCTGATTGGCTATCTTCCGGATCAACTTTGATGAGTAAAATCAGCTTTTGCTCACCCTCAGTAGTGAACACGCTCTAGTTTTATTGTAGAACTCTCTGGACTAAGTTACTTAGCTCTTCTTTGAATCTTTTAGCTCGAGCCCTCGTCACCGGACTAACTGGAACTTGAATGAAAGTATTCCTAGCAGCCTTGATGTCCTCATCAAGACCTAAACATTGCGTCAACAAAAACAAGAACCTTGGTATATTTAACATCAACTCATTATTTAATGCGAAACAAGAACCTCGGTATAAGGAAGACACCACAAACGGTAGTGGAAATCCGTTTGATAAGTTGATAGTGAACGCCATGAAAAATTCCGATAAGTTCGAATGGTTCGTCAAATAACCCAAAGAGAAAATTCTCTTACATTTCTGAATAATTACTTCAAAAACTACCATTAGCTTCAGAACATGCCTTTTTATAGGTTGCTAGGTACAATTCTCTTTTCCTAATTTATTCTCTAATAAATTCAGTTCTGACAAAAAGACGTGGCTTCTTCAATTACATGGCTGAACTTGAATTATATTTACTATTTGTGCTCTATTTGTTGATTCCACATATGTAGACTTGCCATCCTCTATCACAATGTGTTGTGCTAAAGTATTTAAAACCTCCTTGAACCTCTTTGCACGTGCTCTTGTAACTGGACCAACAAAACTAGAATCGGATCCTTGACCTTATCATTCCCCTCCGCTTGAAGAGGATTTGCCCTCAAATCGTCACCTGTATCAAAAGGACTTAAATCAGAAACGTTAAAAGTTTCACTAACATTATACTGACCTTGTAAATCCAATTTGTAAGCGTTGTCATTGATGCGCTCAAGAAGTTGAAACGGTTCGTCTCCTCGTGGAAGCAACTTTAAGCACCTTTGATTCGGAAATCTTTCCTTGCGCATATGCAACCAAACCCAATCACCGGGCTCAAAAATAAGCTTACGATGCGCTTTATTGGCTTGTTTAACATATTGCTCCGTTCTCCGCTCGATGTTGAGCCTTGCTTTCTCATGTATCTTGATACGAACCTCGCCAACAACGTGACGAAACCCGATACCAAATCTGGAAACAACAACCCAAGATCTTTCAAGTTTGATGGAAACCGCGACCCGTTGTGATACGAACCACGCCAACAACGTTACGAAACCCGATACCAAATCTGGAAACGACAACCCAAGATCTTTCAAGTTTGATGGAAACCGTGACCCGGGGCCTAGCGAAGCAAGAACCTTGGTATGATGAAGACGCCACAAACGGTTGTGGAAGTCTGTTTGATAAGTCGATTTGAACGCCACAAGGAATCCTTGATAAGTTCGGATAAGTTTCTTCAAGAACTCAAGAAGAATAATTCACAATATGAATAAACATCAAAATCTTGTTTTCATCATCTGTGATCAGCCTTATATAGGCATAGTTATAATTTGTAAAATTCCTAATCTACCCTTAAGGATAAACATGCCTAAAAAGACAACAAAAAAAGATCAGATTTATCTAAGAAATTCAGAATTAAAGATATAACAAAATTCAAATTTTAAACTAAAACTTAAAATTCAAATAGGATTACAAAAAATCAAATCTTGATCAGATCTTCTAAACTTCTTGAATTTCATTTTGAATCTTGATCTTCTTGAAAACTTGAAAACATAATCTTGACCTGATTTTTTGTTGGGAAAAACGTCCTAATAAGCTAGGATATGCAAAATGGCGATGTAATGGCTTAATGGAAATGTATGGCTGATTGGCTCTCTTCCGGATCAACTTTGATGAGTAAAATCAGCTTTTGCTCCCCCTCAGTAGTGAACACGCTCTCGTCTTATTGTAGAACTCTCCGGACTAAGTTACTTAGCTCTTCTTTGAATCTTTTAGCTCGAACCCTCGTCACCGGACTAATTGGAACTTTAATGAAAGTATTCCTAGCAGCCTTGATGTCCTCATCAAGACCTCAACATTGCGTCAACAAAAACAAGAACCTTGGTATATTTAACATCAACTCATTATTTAATGCGAAACAAGAACCTCGGTATAAGGAAGACACCACAAACGGTAGTGGAAATCCGTTTGATAAGTTGATAGTGAACGCCATGAAAAATTCCGATAAGTTCGAATGGTTCGTCAAATAACCCAAAGAGAAAATTCTCTTACATTTCTGAATAATTACTTCAAAAACTACCATTAGCTTCAGAACATGCGTTTTTATAGGCTGCTAGGTACAATTCTCTTTTCCTAATTTATTCAATTACATGGCTTTATAGGCTGCTAGGTACAATTCTCTTTTCAGTTCTGACAAAAAGACATGGCTTCTTCAATTACATGGCTGAACTTGAATTATATTTACTATTTGTGCTCTATTTGTTGATTCCACATATGTAGACTTGCCATCCTCTATCACAATGTGTTGTGCTAAAGTATTTAAAACCTCATTGAACATCTTTGCACGTGCTCTTGTAACTGGACCAACAGAACTAGAATCGGATCCTTGACCTTATCATTCCCCTCCGCTTGAAGAGGATTGGCCCTCAAATCATCACTTGTATCAAAAGGACTTAAATCAGAAATGTTAAAAGTTTCACTAACATTATACAGACCTTGTAAATCCAATTTGTAAGCATTGTCATTGATGCGCTCAAGAACTTGAAACGGTCCGTCTCCTCGTGGAAGCAACTTTGAGCACCTTTGATTCAGAAACCTTTCCTTACGCATATGCAACCAAACCCAATCACCGGGCTCAAAAATAAGCTTACGATGTGCTTTATTGGCTTGTTTAACATACTACTCCGTTCTCTGCTCGATGTTGAGCCTTGCTTTCTCATGTATCTTGATATGAACCTCGCCAACAACATGACGAAACCCGATACCAAATCTGGAAACAACAACCCAAGATCTTTCAAGTTTGATGGAAACCGCGACCCGTTGTGATACGAACCACGCCAACAACGTTACGAAACCCGATACCAAATCTGGAAACGACAACCCAAGATCTTTCAAGTTTGATGGAAACCGTGACCCGTTGCCTAGCGAAGCAAGAACCTTGGTATGATGAAGACGCCACAAACGGTTGTGGAAGTCTGTTTGATAAGTCGATTTGAACGCCACAAGGAATCCTTGATAAGTTCGGATAAGTTTCTTCAAGAACTCAAGAAGAATAATTCACAATATGAATAAACATCAAAATCTTGTTTCCATCATCTGAGATCAGCCTTATATATGCATAGTTGCAATTTGTAAAATTCCTAATCTACCCTTAAGGATAAACATGCCTAAAAACATAACAAAAAAAGATCGGATTTATCTAAGAAATTCGGAATTAAAGATATAACAAAATTCAAATTTTAAACTAAAACTTAAAATTCAAATAGGATTACAAAAAATCAAATCTTGATCAGATCTTCTAAACTTCTTGAATTTCGTTTTGAATCTTGATCTTCTTGAAAACATAATCTTGACCTGATTCTTTGTTGGGAAAAACGTCCTAATAAGCTAGGATATGCAAATTGGCGATGTAATGGCTTAATGGAAATGTATGGCTGATTGGCTCTCTTCCGGATCAACTTTGATGAGTAAAATCAGCTTTTGCTCACCCTCAGTAGTGAACACGCTCTCGTTTTATTGTAGAACTCTCCGGACTAAGTTATTGAGCTCTTCTTTGAATCTTTCAGCTCGAGCCCTCGTCACCGGACTAACTGGAACTTGAATGAAAGTGTTCCTAGTAGCCTTGATGTCCTCATCAGGACCTCAACCCATTGCGTCAACAAAAACAAGAACCTTGGTATATTTAACATCAACTCATTATTTAATGCGAAACAAGAACCTCGGTTTAAGGAAGACACCACAATCGGTAGTGGAAATCCGTTTGATAAGTTGATAGTGAACGCCATGAAAAATTCCGATAAGTTCGAATGGTTCGTCAAATAACCCAAAGAGAAAATTCTCTTACATTTCTGAATAATTACTTCAAAAACTACCAGTAGCTTCAGAACATGCCTTTTTATAGGCTGCTGGGTACAATTCTCTTTTCCTAATTTATTCTCTAATAAATTCAGCTCTGACGAAAAGACGTGGCTTCTTCAATTACATGGCTGAACTTGAATTATATTTACTATTTGTGCTCTATTTGTTGATTCCACATATGTAGACTTGCCATCCTCTATCACAATGTGTTGTGCTAAAGTATTTAAAACCTCCTTGAACCTCTTTGCACGTGCTCTTGTAACTGGACTAACAGAACTAGAATCGGATCCTTGACCTTATCATTCCCCTCCGCTTGAAGAGGATTTGCCCTCAAATCGTCACCTGTATCAAAAGGACTTAAATCATAAACGTTAAAAGTTTCACTAACATTATACTGACCTTGTAAATCCAATTTGTAAGCGTTGTCATTGATGCGCTCAAGAACTTGAAACGGTCCGTCTCCTCATGGAAGCAACTTTGAGCACCTTTGATTCGGAAACCTTTCCTTGCGCATATGCAACCAAACCCAATCACCGGGCTCAAAAATAAGCTTACGATGCCCTTTATTGGCTTGTTTAACATATTGCTCCGTTCTCTGCTCGATGTTGAGCCTTGCTTTCTCATGTATCTTGATATGAACCTCGCCAGTAACGTGACAAAACCCGATACCAAATCTGGAAACAACAACCCAAGATCTTTCAAGTTTGATGGAAACCGTGACCCGTTGCCTAGCGAAGCAAGAACCTTGGTATGATGAAGACGCCACAAACAGTTGTGGAAGTCTATTTGATAAGTCGATTTGAACGCCACAAGGAATCCTTGATAAGTTCGGATAAGTTTCTTCAAGAACTCAAGAAGAATAATTCACGATATGAATAAACATCAAAATCTTGTTTCCATCATCTGAGATCAGCCTTATATAGGCATAGTTATAATTTGTAAAATTCCTAATCTACCCTTAAGGATAAACATGCCTAAAAACATAACAAAAAAAGATCAGATTTATCTAAGAAATTCAGAATTAAAGATATAACAAAATTCAAATTTTAAACTAAAACTTAAAATTCAAATAGGATTACAAAAAATCAAATCTTGATCAGATCTTCTAAACTTCTTGAATTTCGTTTTGAATCTTGATCTTCTTGAGAACATAATCTTGACCTGATTCTTTGTTGGGAAAAACGTCCTAATAAGCTAGGATATGCAAATTGGCGATGCAATGGCTTAATGGAAATGTATGGCTGATTGGCTCTCTTCCGGATCAACTTTGATGAGTAAAATCAGCTTTTGCTCACCCTCAGTAGTGAACACGCTGTCGTTTTATTGTAGAACTCTCCGGACTAAGTTATTTAGCTCTTCTTTGAATCTTTTAGCTCGAGCCCTCGTCACCGGACTAACTGGAACTTGAATGAAAGTATTCCTAGCAGCCTTGATGTCCTCGTCAAGACCTCAACCCATTGCGTCAACAAAAACAAGAACCTTGGTATATTTAACATCAACTCATTATTTAATGCGAAACAAGAACCTCGGTATAAGGAAGACACCACAAACGGTAGTGGAAATCCGTTTGATAAGTTGATAGTGAACACCACGAAAAATTCCGATAAGTTTGAATGGTTCGTCAAATAACCCAAAGAGAAAATTCTCTTACATTGCTGAATAATTACATCAAAAACTACCATTAGCTTCAGAACATGCCTTTTTATAGGCTGCTAGGTACAATTCTCTTTTCCTAATTTATTCTCTAATAAATTCAGTTCTGACAAAAAGACGTGGCTTCTTCAATTACATGACTGAACTTGAATTATATTTACTATTTGTGCTCTATTTGTTGATTCCACATATGTAGACTTGCCATCCTCTATCACAATGTGTTGTGCTAAAGTATTTAAAAACTCCTTGAACCTCTTTGCACGTGCTCTTGTAACTGGACCAACAGAACTAGAATCGGATCCTTGACCTTATCATTCCCCTCCGCTTGAAGAGGATTTGCCCTCAAATCGTCACCTGTATCAAAAGGACTTAAATCAGAAACGTTAAAAGTTTCACTAACATTATACTGACCTTGTAAATCCAATTTGTAAGCGTTGTTATTGATGCGCTAAAGAACTTGAAACGGTCCGTCTCGTCGTGGAAGCAACTTTGAGCACCTTTGATTCGGAAACCTTTCCTTGCGCATATGCAACAAAACCCAATCACCGAGCTCAAAAATAAGCTTACGATGCCCTTTATTGGCTTGTTTAAAATATTGCTCCGTTCTCCGCTCGATGTTGAGCCTTGCTTTCTCATGTATCTTGATACGAACCTCGCCAACAACGTGACGAAACCCGATACCAAATCTGGAAACAACAACCCAAGATCTTTCAAGCTTGATGGAAACCGCGACCCGTTGTGATACGAACCACGCCAACAACGTTATGAAACCCGATACCAAATCTGGAAACGACAACCCAAGATCTTTCAAGTTTGATGGAAACCGTGACCCGTTGCCTAGCGAAGCAAGAACCTTGGTATGATGAAGACGCCACAAACGGTTGTGGAAGTCTGTTTGATAAGTCGATTTGAACGCCACAAGGAATCCTTGATAAGTTCGGATAAGTTTCTTCAAGAACTCAAGAAGAATAATTCACTATATGAATAAACATCAAAATCTTGTTTTCATTATCTGTGATCAGCCTTATATAGGCATAGTTATAATTTGTAAAATTCCTAATCTACCCTTAAGGATAAACATGCCTAAAAACATAACAAAAAAAGATCAGATTTATCGAAGAAATTCGGAATTAAAGATATAACAAAATTCAAATTTTAAACTAAAACTTAAAATTCAAATAGGATTACAAAAAATCAAATCTTGATCAGATCTTCTAAACTTCTTTTGAATCTTGATCTTCTTGAAAACTTGAAAACATAATCTTGACCTGATTTTTTGTTGGGAAAAATGTCCTAATAAGCTAGGATATGCAAATTGGCAATGTAATGGCTTAATGGAAATGTATAGCTGATTGGCTCTCTTCCGGATCAACTTTGATGAGTAAAATCAGCTTTTGCTCACCCTCAGTAGTGAACGCGCTCTCGTTTTATTGTAGAACTCTCCGGACTAAGTTATTTAGCTCTTCTTTGAATCTTTTAGCTCGAGCCCTCGTCACCGGACTAACTGGAACTTGAATGAAAGTATTCCTAGCAGCCTTGATGTCCTCATCAAGACCTCAACATTGCGTCAACAAAAACAAGAACCTTGGTATATTTAACATCAACTCATTATTTAATGCGAAACAAGAACCTCGGTATAAAGAAGACACCACAAACGGTAGTTGAAATCCGTTTCATAAGTTGATAGTGAACGCCATGAAAAATTCCGATAAGTTCGAATGGTTCGTCAAATAACCCAAAGAGAAAATTCTCTTACATTTCTGAATAATTACTTCAAAAACTACCATTAGCTTCAGAACATGCCTTTTTATAGGTTGCTAGGTACAATTCTCTTTTCCTAATTTATTCTCTAATAAATTCAGTTCTGACAAAAAGACGTGGCTTCTTCAATTACATGGCTGAACTTGAATTATATTTACTATTTGTGCTCTATTTGTTGATTCCACATATGTAGACTTGCCATCCTCTATCACAATGTGTTGTGCTAAAGTATTTAAAACCTCCTTGAACCTCTTTGCACGTGCTCTTGTAACTGGACCAACAAAACTAGAATCGGATCCTTGACCTTATCATTCCCCTCCGCTTGAAGAGGATTTGCCCTCAAATCGTCACCTGTATCAAAAGGACTTAAATCAGAAACGTTAAAAGTTTCACTAACATTATACTGACCTTGTAAATCCAATTTGTAAGCTTTGTCATTGATGCGCTCAAGAAGTTGAAACGGTCCGTCTCCTCGTGGAAGCAACTTTAAGCACCTTTGATTCGGAAATCTTTCCTTGCGCGTATGCAACCAAACCCAATCACCGGGCTCAAAAATAAGCTTACGATGCGCTTTATTGGCTTGTTTAACATATTGCTCCGTTCTCCGCTCGATGTTGAGCCTTGCTTTCTCATGTATCTTGATACGAACCTCGCCAACAACGTGACGAAACCCGATACCAAATCTGGAAACAACAACCCAAGATCTTTCAAGTTTGATGGAAACCGCGACCCGTTGTGATACGAACCACGCCAACAACGTTACGAAACCCGATACCAAATCTGGAAACGACAACCCAAGATCTTTCAAGTTTGATGGAAACCGTGACCCGGGGCCTAGCGAAGCAAGAACCTTGGTATGATGAAGACGCCACAAACGGTTGTGGAAGTCTGTTTGATAAGTCGATTTGAACGCCACAAGGAATCCTTGATAAGTTCGGATAAGTTTCTTCAAGAACTCAAGAAGAATAATTCACAATATGAATAAACATCAAAATCTTGTTTTCATCATCTGTGATCAGCCTTATATAGGCATAGTTATAATTTGTAAAATTCCTAATCTACCCTTAAGGATAAACATGCCTAAAAAGACAACAAAAAAAGATCAGATTTATCTAACAAATTCGGAATTAAAGATATAACAAATTTCAAATTTTAAACTAAAACTTAAAATTCAAATAGGATTACAAAAAATCAAATCTTGATCAGATCTTCTAAACTTCTTGAATTTCGTTTTGAATCTTGATCTTCTTGAAAACTTGAAAACATAATCTTGACCTGATTTTTTGTTGGGAAAAACGTCCTAATAAGCTAGGATATGCAAATTGGCGATGTAATGGCTTAATGGAAATGTATGGCTGATTGGCTCTCTTCCGGATCAACTTTGATGAGTAAAATCAGCTTTTGCTCCCCCTCAGTAGTGAACACGCTCTCGTCTTATTGTAGAACTCTCCGGACTAAGTTACTTAGCTCTTCTTTGAATCTTTTAGCTCGAGCCCTCGTCACCGGACTAATTGGAACTTGAATGAAAGTATTCCTAGCAGGCTTGATGTCCTCATCAAGACCTCAACATTGCGTCAACAAAAACAAGAACCTTGGTATATTTAACATCAGCTCATTATTTAATGCGAAACAAGAACCTCGGTATAAGGAAGACACCACAAACGGTAGTGGAAATCCGTTTGATAAGTTGATAGTGAACGCCATGAAAAATTCCGATAAGTTCGAATGGTTCGTCAAATAACCCAAAGAGAAAATTCTCTTACATTTCTGAATAATTACTTTAAAAACTACCATTAGCTTCAGAATATGCGTTTTTATAGGCTGCTAGGTACAATTCTCTTTTCCTAATTTATTCTCTAATAAATTCAGTTCTGACAAAAAGACATGGCTTCTTCAATTACATGGCTGAAGTTGAATTATATTTACTATTTGTGCTCTATTTGTTGATTCCACATATATAGACTTGCCATCCTCTATCACAATGTGTTGTGCTAAAGTATTTAAAACCTCATTGAACATCTTTGCACGTGCTCTTGTAACTGGACCAACAGAACTAGAATCGGATCCTTGACCTTATCATTCCCCTCCGCTTGAAGAGGATTGGCCCTCAAATCATCACCTGTATCAAAAGGACTTAAATCAGAAATGTTAAAAGTTTCACTAACATTATACTGACCTTGTAAATCCAATTTGTAAGCATTGTCATTGATGCGCTCAAGAACTTGAAACGGTCCGTCTCCTCGTGGAAGCAACTTTGAGCACCTTTGATTCAGAAACCTTTCCTTGCGCATATGCAACCAAACCCAATCACCGGGCTCAAAAATAAGCTTACGATGTGCTTTATTGGCTTGTTTAACATACTACTCCGTTCTCTGCTCGATGTTGAGCCTTGCTTTCTCATGTATCTTGATATGAACCTCGCCAACAACATGACGAAACCCGATACCAAATCTGGAAACAACAACCCAAGATCTTTCAAGTTTGATGGAAACCGCGACCCGTTGTGATACGAACCACGCCAACAACGTTACGAAACCCGATACCAAATCTGGAAACGACAACCCAAGATCTTTCAAGTTTGATGGAAACCGTGACCCGTGGCCTAGCGAAGCAAGAACTTTGGTATGATGAAAACGCCACAAACGGTTGTGGAAGTCTGTTTGATAAGTCGATTTGAACGCCACAAGGAATCCTTGATAAGTTCGGATAAGTTTCTTCAAGCACTCAAGAAGAATAATTCACAATATGAATAAACATCAAAATCTTGTTTCCATCATCTGAGATCAGCCTTATATAGGCATAGTTGCAATTTGTAAAATTCCTAATCTACCCTTAAGGATAAACATGCCTAAAAACATAACAAAAAAAGATCGGATTTATCTAAGAAATTCGGAATTAAAGATATAACAAAATTCAAATTTTAAACTAAAACTTAAAATTCAAATAGGATTACAAAAAATCAAATCTTGATCAGATCTTCTAAACTTCTTGAATTTCGTTTTGAATCTTGATCTTCTTGAAAACATAATCTTGACCTGATTCTTTGTTGGGAAAAACGTCCTAATAAGCTAGGATATGCAAATTGGCGATGTAATGGCTTAATGGAAATGTATGGCTGATTGGCTCTCTTCCGGATCAACTTTGATGAGTAAAATCAGCTTTTGCTCACCCTCAGTAGTGAACACGCTCTCGTTTTATTGTAGAACTCTCCGGACTAAGTTATTGAGCTCTTCTTTGAATCTTTTAGCTCGAGCCCTCGTCACCGGACTAACTGGAACTTGAATGAAAGTGTTCCTAGCAGCCTTGATGTCCTCATCAGGACCACAACCCATTGCGTCAACAAAAACAAGAACCTTGGTATATTTAACATCAACTCATTATTTAATGCGAAACAAGAACCTCGGTTTAAGGAAGACACCACAATCGGTAGTGGAAATCCGTTTGATAAGTTGATAGTGAACGCCATGAAAAATTCCGATAAGTTCGAATGGTTCGTCAAATAACCCAAAGAGAAAATTCTCTTACATTTCTGAATAATTACTTCAAAAACTACCAGTAGCTTCAGAACATGCCTTTTTATAGGCTGCTAGGTACAATTCTCTTTTCCTAATTTATTCTCTAATAAATTCAGATCTGACGAAAAGACGTGGCTTCTTCAATTACATGGCTGAACTTGAATTATATTTACTATTTGTGCTCTATTTGTTGATTCCACATATGTAGACTTGCCATCCTCTATCACAATGTGTTGTGCTAAAGTATTTAAAACCTCCTTGAACCTCTTTGCACGTGCTCTTGTAACTGGACTAACAGAACTAGAATCGGATCCTTGACCTTATCATTCCCCTCCGCTTGAAGAGGATTTGCCCTTAAATCGTCACCTGTATCAAAAGGACTTAAATCATAAACGTTAAAAGTTTCACTAACATTATACTGACCTTGTAAATCCAATTTGTAAGCGTTGTCATTGATGCGCTCAAGAACTTGAAACGGTCCGTCTCCTCATGGAAGCAACTTTGAGCACCTTTGATTCGGAAACCTTTCCTTGCGCATATGCAACCAAACCCAATCACCGGGCTCAAAAATAAGCTTACGATGCCCTTTATTGGCTTGTTTAACATATTGCTCCGTTCTCTGCTCGATGTTGAGCCTTGCTTTCTGATACGAACCACGCCAACAACGTGACGAAACCCGGTACCAAATCTGGAAACGGCAACCCAAGATCTTTCAAGTTTGATGGAAACCGCGACCCGTTGCTTAGCGAAGCAAGAACCTTGGTATGGTGAAGACGCCACAAACGGTTATGGAAGTCCGTTTGATAAGTCGATTTGAACGCCACAAGGAATCCTTGATAAGTTCGAAAAAGTTTCTTCAAGAACTCAAGAAGAAAAACTCACAATATGAATAAACATCAAAATCTTATTTCCATCATCTGAAATCAGCCTTATATAGGCAAAGTTACAATTTGTAAAATTCCTAATCTACCCTTAAGGATAAACTTGAATAAAAACATAAAAAAAGATCAGATTTATCTAACTAAATTCGGAATTAAAAAATATACCTAAATTCAAATTTTAAACTAAAACTTAAAATTCAAATAGGATTACAAAGAAATCAAATCTTGATCAGATCTCATTTTGAATTTTGAACTTTGTGAACTCTTGAAAACGTAATCTTGACTTGATTCTTTGTTGGAAAATCACGTCCAATTCAACGTTGGAAAATAAAACGTCCACATCAATCTTGGCTCTCTTCCGGGTCAAATTTGATGAGTAAAATCAATCTTTGGTCACCATCAGTAGTGAATATGCTCTCTTCTTGATGTAGAACTTTCTGGACTAAGTTATTCAACTCTTGTTTGAATCTTTTAGTTCGAGCTCTAGTCATCGCACCAACTGGAACTTGAATCGGTTCGTGAGAATTCCGTTGAGCTTTGATGTCCTCATCATTCCCCCCCTCTTGAGAAGGATTTGTCCTCAAATCATCACCTACATCAAACGGACTTAAGTCAGTAACATTGAAAGTAGCACTAATATTGTACTCACCGGGTAAGTCAAGTTTGTAGGCATTGTCATTGATCCGTTCTAGCACTTGAAATGGACCATCTCCTCGGGGCAGTAACTTAGAACGTCTTTGCGCCGGAAATCTTTCTTTCCTCATGTGCAACCACACCCAATCACCAGGTTCAAACACCAGCTTGTGACGTCCCTTGTTAGCTTGCTTGATGTATTGCTCGGTTCTCCTCTCTATGTTGAGCCGTGCCCTCTCATGAAGTTGCTTCACAAATTCTGCCTTCTTTTTACCGTCTAAGTTCACATGCTCAGAAACAGGTAAAGGTGATAAATCTAACGGAGTTAAAGGATTAAAACCATAAACAATTTCAAACGGTGAGAACTTAGTAGCAGAATGAATCGTACGATTATAAGCGAACTCAACATGTGGTAAACAATCTTCCCAAGTCTTGATGTTCTTACTAATGACAGCCCTCAACAAAGTGGATAAAGTCCTATTAACTACTTCTGTTTGACCATCAGTTTGAGGATGACAAGTTGTAGAAAACAAAAGTTTCGTTCCTAATTTTCCCCATAACGTCTTCCAAAAGTAACTCAAGAACTTAGCATCCCGATCTGACACGATTGTCCTAGGCATACCATGTAATCTCACAATCTCCCTAAAGAACAAATCGGCAATATAAGAAGCATCATCAGTCTTATGACAAGGGATAAAATGAGCCATCTTAGAAAACCGATCTACAACCACAAAGATAGAATCCCTTCCACGCCTACTCCTAGGTAATCCCAAAATAAAATTCATTGAAATATCAATCCAAGGTGAACTAGGAATAGGTAGGGGCTTGTAAAGACCATGCGGCTGAACCTTCGATTTAGCTTGCCTACAAGTGACACATCTACCACAAACTCTCTCTACATCCCGTTTCATATGTGGCCAATAGAAGTGCTCCTGCAATATAGCTAAAGTCTTAGCGACTCCAAAGTGTCCCATTAACCCTCCTGGTACGGAATACTGTTCACTTGGTTGGGAAAAAAAATAACTCAGACTTAAAATAAGTTTTGGAGGACGCCACTAACGGTTCCCACACGTTAGATAAGTCAAAAACTCGCCACTCTAGGAATCCACCTAAGAGATAAGAGTTCACAAATTCACACAAGAACTGAATTTTCTCATTCAACAGAAAGCTCCTACAATACAGATCATTCCAGCCCTATGTAGGACGAAAATTACATCCCAAGATAATTAAAATTCAGTTACAAACACTCCCATAATTACATACTTAAACTAGGAAAACTGCCCCACCATAACTATTCTGAAAACTATCCATATTCCTCTAATGACAGCCTTTACTTCAGCCACCAAAACAGCCCAAGAGTCTAACAAACTTCTACATAACTCCAACATAATTAAAACCAACATGAAAATGTAGTAAATACTAGAATAAAACTGAAAATGAGCACTCAGAAATCAGCAATTAAATTTGAGCTTGAAAGCCAAGCTTGTGAGCCAAGACTCAAGCCATGAAAGCCATGCACACTTGCCAAAAACGTGTTGCTTGAGGTTAGGACATTGCCGTGCTCTGCATCATGCTCCCCGGGTTGGAAAGGACTCGCCCTCGAGTCCAAGTCTTCATCTTCGATATAATGAGACAAGTCAGCTACATTGATGGTTGCCGAAACACCATAATTCCCTGGTAAATCAACCTTATAAGCATTGTCATTCACCTTTTCAATTATCCTGAAAGGGCCATCAGCTCGTGCTTGAAGTTTCGGAAATTTGCGATTCGGAAAACGTTCTCGACGTAGATGAATCCACACCAAATCACCAACTTGATAAACGACACGTTTCCTATGCTTGTTTGCACGTTGAGCATACCTCTCCGTGTGTTTGACAATGGTGTCACGAACTTGCTCATGAAGCTTCTTGATATACTTAGCTCTCTCATCCGCTTCTCCACTAAAGTTAGCATCTGTCTTAAGTGGAACAAGATCCAAAGGAGTGATTGGATTCTTTCCATAGACGATTTCAAATGGAGAACACCCGGTTGTTTGGCTAACAGACCGGTTGTATGCGAACTCAGCTTGAGGAAGAAGCAAATCCCATGCCTTCAAATTCTTCTTGATTAACGCTCTAATTAAAGCTCCAAGAGAACGGTTAACCACTTCCGTTTGTCCATCGGTTTGGGGATGGTGGGAAGTACTAAATTGTAGTCTAGTTCCCATTTTCCGCCATAGAGTCCTCCAAAAATGACTAAGAAATTTTGCATCACGATCCGAAGTGATAGTCTTAGGCACACCATGTAACTTGACAATCTCACCAAAATACAAATCTGCCACATGTGTTGCATCCATTGTCTTCGTGCAAGGAACAAAATGAGCCATCCTTGAGAAACGGTCAACTACCACCATTATTGAATCCTTCCCACGTTGAGTCCGAGGCAATCCAAGAATGAAATCCATACTAACATCTTCCCAAGGAGCCGTGGGAATAGGCAAAGGTATATATAAACCAGCGTTGCTCCCATGTGTCTTAGCTCTTCTACAAATCTCACAACGTTCCACAATTTTCCCTACATCCTTCACTAAGTTCGGCCAATAGAAATTTTCTTTCACCAAGGCCACTGTTTTGTCACGTCCGAAATGACCAGCCAATCCACCACCATGAGCCTCCCGAATAATAGCTTCACGCAACGAACCTTGTGGCACGCAAAGTTGAGTTCCCTTGTACAAGAATCCTTCTTGAATAACAAACTCTTTGTACCCCCCTTGTAGACAAAGACTCCATACTCTCTCAAAATCAGGATCATCCTCAGACATGGCTTTAACAACTTCGAAACCAAGAACTTTGGAATGGATGGTACTCAACAAAAAATGCCTCCTACTCAACGCGTCCGCAACAACATTGGATTTTCCGGACTTGTGCTTGATAATAAAATTGAAGGATTGAAGGAACTCCACCCACTTGGCATGTCTAGAATTAAGTTTTTGTTGAGCACTCAAGAATTTAAGCGCCTCATGATCTGAAAAAAGAACAAACTCATTAGGTAATAAGTAGTGACTCCAATGCCTTAGAGCCCTCACGATCGCATAGAACTCCTTATCATAAGTGGAATACTTCCTCCTTGCATCATTGAGCTTTTCACTAAAAAAGGCAATTGGCTTTCCTTCTTGGCTCAAAACAGCGCCAATTCCAATTCCAGATGCATCGCACTCCACTTGAAACACGCTAGCAAAATTCGGCAACGCCAATATGGGTGCCCCCATCAGTTTTTGCTTGATGTTCTCGAAACTTGTTTGTGCCTCCACATTCCATGAAAACTTTCCTCCCTTTAGGCACTCGGTGATAGGAGCTACCAAAGTGCTAAAGTTTCTGATAAAACGACGGTAAAAAGATGCCATCCCATGGAAACTCCTAACATCAAACAAAGTCTGTGGAACAGGCCAAGTAGCTATTGCCTCTACCTTGCTTTCATCAACCTTGATGCCGTTTTTGGTAACCACATAGCCGAGAAAAACCACACTCTCCGTCACAAAACAACACTTCTTGAGATTGACATAGAGGTGCTGTTCTTTTAAAACATCAAATACTTGTCGAAGGTGCACCAAGTGCTCGTGCAAATCACGGCTATAAACCAAGATATCATCAAAGTAAACCACAACGAATTTACCTAAATAAGGCTTGAAAATGTGTGTCATGAGTCTCATAAATGTACTAGGCGCGTTTGACAAACCAAAGGGCATCACTAACCATTCATAGAGTCCACGACTGGTTTTGAAAGCCGTCTTCCACTCATCTCCCGGTTGCATGCGGATTTGGTGATATCCACAACGCAAATCAATCTTTGAAAATGTTGTAGCGCCATGGAGCTGATCCAACAGATCATCAAGTCTAGGAATGGGAAACCGGTACTTGATGGTAATTTTGTTGATGGCACGACTATCTATGCACATTCTCCAACTACCGTCTTTCTTGGGAACCAATAAGGCTGGCACCGCACAAGGGCTGAGACTCTCTCTAATGAACCCCTTTGCAAGCAATTCCTCCACTTGACGCTGCAACTCCTCCTGTTGTCTAGGATTAATCCGATAAGCAGCTTTGTTCGGTAAAGTTGATCCCGGGACTAAATCAATTCGGTGTTGGATTCCTCTAACAGGTGGTAACCCGCTAGGAATTTCCTCCGGTATGAGAACTTCATATTCTGTCAAGAGAGGTTTGATGATGTCGGGTAGATTGGTTTTGCATTCAGTCCCCTCCTTTGCCACTAGAATCATTACAGGTTCATTCTTCAAAATAGCTTCTGTGACTTGTGCACCCGACAAGAAAACTTGGCCATCCTCCTTTCCTTTGCTGCTAGGTAGCGGTTTCATTGGGTTCAAAATGATCTTCTTTCCATCTTTGATGAAGGAATAGGTGTTTTTGAATCCATCATGCATCACTCTCCTATCAAATAACCAGGGTCGACCCAATAAAAGATGGCATGCGTCCATTGGCACAACATCACACCAGATTTCATCTTGATATGATTTCCCTATAGAGAAGGAAACCAAACACCTTTTGGACACCGACACTCCATTTCCATTCTTGAACCATTGAATCTTGTAAGGCTTGGGATGAGACTCGGTTGATAAGCTCAATTTGGTCACCATCTCTTCGGACACAACATTGGTGCAACTCCCGCCATCAATAATGAGGTTACACACTCGGTCATGAGATGTGCAACGGGTTTGAAATATATTCTCTCGCTGCCAATGCTCTTCTTGACAAGGACTTGCATTCAAGAGTCGCCTAATGACTAGAACCTCTCCTTCGTCACCGTACTCTTCATGTTCTTCAAGATCTCCTTCTTCTTCTTGATGTTCCTCTTCTTCTTCAACCACATCATCACCAATGATAGTGAAGGTACGTTTGTTGGGACATTCTGAGGCAATGTGTCCATAGCCTTGGCACTTGAAACATTTCTTGGTAGCATTGGGATTGACTACGTGTTTTGGATTTCGTGTCTCCGGCTTGGTGTTGAATGGGGACGCCTTGGTTGATGTCGAGGAAGAGGATGAGCCAGGATTTCCCTTGTTTGTTAAACTAGGGTTGCCCACAGATTTATTTGGAAACCTCCTTGCCTCCTTCTTTTGCTGCTCCACGATCAAAGCCAATTTTCGAACATCGTTGAAAGTCCAATATGGCTGTAATTTGATTACATCGGAAATCTCCTTCTTGAGTCCGCCAAGATACCGCGCAATAGTTTGCTCCTCGGGTTCTACCACATCACACTTGAGCATCAGATACTCGAATTCTCTGGTGTAGTCAGCCACAGACAACTCAAATTGCCGGAAGTTGTGAAACTTTACATAGTTGTCTAGTTTGTAGTTGTCCGAAATGAATCTTTTTCTGAGTTCCCGCTTCATCTTCTCCCATGTTCGAATGGGCCTCCGTCCTTCTCGCTCCCGTTCTCGCTTGAGATTCTCCCACCAAAGGGACGC